>CAUYRH010062991.1:0-18640 GCA_963574655.1 Perodicticus potto | reverse complement strand
CCGCCAAACAACAATGATGGCTGCAACCAAAAAATGGCCGGGCGTTGTGGCGGGCACCTGTGGTCCCAGCTACTTGGGAGGCAGAGGCAGGAGACTCGCTTGAGCCCAGGAATTAGAGGTTGCCGTGAGTTGGGATGCCACGGCACTCTATCCAGGGTGACAGCTTGAGGCTCTGTCTCAAAAAACAAAACAAAACAAACAAACAAACAAACAAAAAACATTCCAGGCAGTGTACAGGGCTTTGTTTTGCATTCTTTTATTTCATCTTCACAAAAACCTATGAAACGGCATTTTAAGCCCCACTTTAGTCCTGAAGAAAAGAAGACTCAGACATTCAGAGCCAAAATTCAAGTCATATCTTTGTCAATTCAAAGTTCTTGCTCTCAGCTATGATAATACACCCTCCCTATGATGAAGGCCCTGACAGCTGTTCATCACCTACTCCAGTAGATTCTTTTGGTCATAAAAGGAGATACCACATGTGAACACTCATTACAAACTCTAAACATCCATGCAAGGTGACCGTCCTTCCTTTGTCCGTACTACTGATGAGCACACCAACTCTGGAAGCACAGCACTTAAGTCAGAACACATGCAAATTGCTTAATCTCCAATGCCCCATCTCAAAATCAGAATAATAAGACTGGAAGGATAAGACTATGGATACCCCCTAGAACTTTTGTAAGGACTGGTACATCTACAGTGCTTAGAAAAGTTTCTAGCACATCTTTAGCTCCATAGAAGTGTTAGCATTAATATCGCTATCATTATGGTTATTATTACATAGTAAGAAGCAGCAGAAGAAATATCTCGGAAATGAAAAAGATCCTGAATGGAGCTGAAGAGTCTAGTTTCTCCCATTTTTTTCCCTAAGTCAACCCAAGGAACCTTCTCCATTATTTTATCATTCAAGCAGAATTCCTATAGAGGCTGATTCATCTGGAGACCTTGCAGGGAGAGAGATCCTCCCTGCCCTTGGCCCAGAGAATGGAAACTACAGGCTGGCGACCAGGTCATCACTCCCTGGACAATCACTAGTAAGTTTGTGAAGTTTTGGATCATAAGCAACAATTGGACAAAATTTCCCCAGGGTCCTCTGGAAGCCTCATACCTATTTTGTCAATTGTAAGAGAAAGAACGAGAAGGAAAGTCCATCGTTCCCCCTAACACTATTCACTATTTACTATTTTCTGTCATCCCAGAACCACTGACAGGCTGTCCCTGGATTTCAGCAAGCATTTCTGAGAATGTTAATAGTTTACCCGGACTTTACTGCGGGGTGGGAGCAGAGCAACTCAATTCAATTTATTACCAAATGTTTGTGTGATAGTCTTCGGGGATGTAGAACTCAATTCCCGAAAAGTTAGATTAGAAGAATACATTCCAAGTGGATTTTCTTTATTTTTCCTTTATCTCAATAGGTATAAGGGACATCTCTCCAGTAAAATACTAAGCAACTGGCCTAAGACTTTACCAGTGCTCTGGGGCCAGGAAAGACACGGGAAATAAGTGATGGGGGTTCTTAGATTTGCAAGTCACTGAGGACCAACCGTCCAAGTGGAGGGACCTAAAATCAGATGGTGCTACATGAAGAAGTCCCAGGCCTGATATCATCCATTAGATATGACTGGCAGTTGGTTAAAAGATGGTGGCATTATTTGTTGACAGACTATTCAGGAGGAAGAATGTGAAGGGAGACAGCTCAGAATGGGGTGGGGGAGTACGAGAAAAACACCAGCTTACTTTGAGCACTGCTGTACCCCAAGCACGGCAGTAGCTACTTTGTATGGATCCTCTCATTTCATCTTCACCAAAACCTGTAGGGTGGGTGTCATTATCCCCATTTTACAGATAAGAAAATCGAGGTTCAGAAAGCTCAGTGAGCCATGTCAGACATGGCTATTCAGTATGAAGATGAAATTCAAACTTAGGTTTTTCTTGCCCTAAAGCTCATGATCTTTCTACCATGTTCTTTTTTTTTTTAGAGACAGAGTCTCACTTTGTCGCTCTCAGTAGAGTGCCGTGGCGTCACATAGCTCACAGCAACCTCCAATTCCTGGGCTTAGGTGATTCTCTTGCCTCCGCCTCCCAAGTAGCTGGGACTACAGGTACCCGCCACAATGCCTGGCAATTTTTTTGCTGCAGTTTGGCCGGGATCAGGTTTGAACCCACCACCCTTGGTATATGGGGCCAGCACCCTACTCACTGAGCCACAGGTGCCGCCCTCTACCATATTCTTATTAAGTACTAGGGATATTATCACAGAGAACCTGCATAATATTCTGTAATTTAGATATTCTTATCCCCATTTTGTGAATGAGGAAACTGAGGTTCAGAGAGCCCAGGCTCTGGAGGTAGATAAGTCCTAAATTCAAATCAGGACTTTGTTGGAACTTAATAGTCTTAACCTTAGAGAACAGAGACAATACAGAGTTGCAGGAAATCCTTGGCCTTGAGAGATTTGGACCACACTCCAAACTTTGACGCCCTACACCGTTCTCACAACCTTAGAGAACATTCCAATCAGGTTTTGTTACGAATCAGCTAAGTGACTTGGGTTATTCACTTCCCTTCTGTAATGTTGGGATAACATAGTGCTTTGTGAGGTTGCTGTCAGGCTCTTGTCACACATAGGGGTCTCTCAATAAATGGTAGCTGCTATATTTATCATCATGATCCAAGTCACATTTCTCCTATAAAATTAAATTAAAATTTTTAAGCGGGATAGTATACTGTGTAATATGTAGTAAATATTCAAAAAATGATAGTTATTATTCTTCTTGTTGGGTATCAAAAGTGGCCTTTGCACTCTCATCTTTGGACTAGAAACCCATGAGAGAAGGCTCTGTCCCCTCTCGCCTGCAGGACTTCCTCAGTAATGAAACCTGAGTTCACTCAGGTGCAGCCTAATCTCCCCTGCCCTGGACTCTGGGCACCACTGCTGTTGAACCCCACCACCTGCCAGGCTCAGGGCAGAATAATATCCCTCTCCTTCCTCTCAGGGATGTAAGACAGCTTAAATAATTAATGATTGCAAGGTCCTTTGAAAAGAGAGCACAAAACACTATAAACCCCAAGAATTAATTCATAAAACCAGTGGTAGGGTCTACAATTCTATATGTCCTATTTGTTCAGCTGTGAGAACGGTGTAGGGCGTCAAAGTTTGGAGTGTGGTCCAAATCTCTCAAGACCAAAGATTTCCTGCAACTCTATATTGTCTCTGTTCTCTAAGGTTAGGACTGCAAAGTTCCAATCTCTTAAACACAGCATGCGGAGTAGTTGTATTTTATTAATATTTTAAAGCCTCACCAAGCCTCAGATCTAAACTGCATTGTGCCTGCATTTTGGAAGGCAAATGGTGGCATGAACAGCACACAAGGCTGGGAGTTAGTAGAGCCGTGTTGAAGTTCTGATTCTACCACTTTCTCGATGATTACTTAATCTCTCTGAGTCGTTTCCTCCTTAGAAAAAGAGAAAGGTGAATAGTTATATAGGTAATTTAGGTTGTTACAATGAACTATGGAGATGATCCTCACTCATTAGTCCACTACAACTTTACTGAGTGTCTTATTCTGGACCAGACTTTTATGTTACACAACAGGAATCAAAAAAGAAAAATTCTGTGGTCTTCATAATCAAAAAAATAAAGCCACGATCACTGTAGGGTGAACTATGACCTTGCCACTCTGAGCGTGGCTCGGGGACCAGCATCATCACCAGCATCCGGGAACATGTTAAAAGTACAGAATCTTGGCCCCACCCCAGGTCTACTGAGCTAGGTGCTCTGTTATTCCCAAGCATAGAGAATGAGATTCACTGGGTGTAGGGAAATGCAGAGCAAGGACCGGATGTTGGGAGGATACGAACTAGACGGGGCTGGCAGGCAGCTAAGGGTGGCTGTTGAGCGATCAATCTAAAAGAAAAAGTGTACACAAAAGCTCGGAGGCATGAACCAGGCTTCACCTGTATTTACAGCCAGTCCCTATCACTTGCATCACCACCTGAGCTGCTCCTTCTATCAGATCAGGGACAACATTAGATTCTCATAGGAGCACAATCCCTACAGTTAAACAGCTCCTGTAAGGGATCAGGTTGCGTGCTCCTTATGAGAATCTCATGCCTGTGGACCCCAGGTGGAGCTCAGGCGGTGATGCTAGCATTGGAGAACAGCTGCAAATACAGATTATCATTAGCAGAGCGAGTTGGCTGGACCGAGATAATAAATCGATTTCTTGTAGACGCATATTAAAGCCCTCCCCCCACAATCTGTTCATGGAAAAATTGAATTCCAAAAAAGGTGCCAGAAAGGTTAGAGACCAGTGCTCTAAGGAACTCAGTATTTCAGCATGGAGACTGGGATTTCTTTCAGCCCTAAAGAAATCATCAATTATCAATAAGAAATTATCAATAATTGATAATCATCCTAGCACGCTAACCATCATCTAAGATCTTTCCCAAGTAGTTCATTTCAGTGTGCCCTGCACAAATACGAGCCTACATCTGAATTTCAACTTTACCTACCCATGCGCCTTTCACATAAATTACAGGGCAGGGAATCTCCAACAGTCGAGGAGGGTCATAATAAAATTTATAATTTGTAGCCTTTTTCTAACATGTTTGATGTTGAAAGAAAGGGAGAGCAAGAGAGCAGAAGAGAGGTATAGAAAAAACAAAGAAAAAGAAAGAAAACAGAAGAAAATGAAAGCAAAGGCATAATTTCTTTCAGATGAGGTTTTCCTGTATCTTGTGTAAAAAATGTGTCAAGCTTAAATATTCTTCACACCTAAGTTCCTGCTCTTGGTGCGCACTTTATCATCTGAGTTTAATTCCTTTTACTCCTGGTCTTGTAGGAGTAAAAGCCTTCAGTTGCATTATTTTCTGTACATAGTTTTAGAAACACTTTGCATCGGCCCAATACATTTCAATTTGTCCAACCTCTTTGGCTCACAAAGCCTTCTGTGTACTTTTCTAGCCTCACTCAATCCCTCATGCCCAGCCTCCAGACAGAAATACTTTACCTTTCTAGGGAAAAAGTGTGTGCTCTGGTACGTTCAGTCCTTTCTAAATACTCTTTCCTCTGCACCGAGCTCCTTTATTCTCAGGAAAATCCTCACTCTCTAGTAAGAATACCTGCCATGGCTTTCATCGCTTTAGGACCTATTATAAGAGCTCTACAATTTTTATTTATTCTCTTCTAATTACTGGGAATGCAGCCATATTATTATCTACACCTAAGTCCTTGTCTCAGGTTCAGTTTTCTGGGGAACCCAAACTATGACATATACTATTTGCAAGACACCCACATGTTGACAATCTCATTTTACCTCTCAGCTGTCTGGGGTTGTCTATATCTGTTACAGCAACTCTATTCTTCAGTGCTGATTTATTATTAAATGATTTTAAATATTCATTCCTTCAACAAATGTTTATTGAGCAACTACTGTATCCCGGGCTACAATCTATCACTCTATCCTCTTTGACGCTTTCGCAATGTCTGGAATTTAATCCTAGCCTCTTGTATTCACAAGCTCTTAGAGTTCATCAACCAGTGATCTCATCCAGCCTTTGACACAACAAGGAGACCCCGCCCAGAGCACGCCCACCGAGGGTCAGCCCCTACTTAAACACTTCTAATGAAGGAGGAATCATTCCCCCCCCCCCCCGAGGATGTTCTTTAGAATATACTTTATCATATTAAGCTGAAATGTTCTTCCTGTGTCTGCCGCCCACCAGTTCTGGTTCCATTTTCTATTCCTTCACAGAACGTCAGCTCTCACTTCCGTGGAAGTTTTACAGAACCACAGAGCACATCAGGAATGAATAAAATTTGATGATCATCTTCCACAACGTCCTCGTTTCAGAAATGAAAGTGGCGAAATGGCTTGTCAATGTCAAACTGACCTTAGTGAAATATCTGCATTTACAACCTCCCTGAGTCTAGGCCAGGGCACTCTTTGTAGAACAGCACATAGCCTTTCATTCGCCCTGATTGACTTGCTTGATCCGCTAGCTAACCACTTCTGCACTCTGTGCCTGGGTGCTCATCCTGCTGTTTTCATGAACATTCTCAGCTTTGACTAGACTTGTCAAATAAACAAAGATTCATGGCTTTAATATACCTTATTGAATGCTCAGCTGTTTCGAAGGTCACTAAATTATTAAATGATTTCTTAATGAAAGACCAAGCAATTATTCATTCAACAAATGGATATTCAACACATATTACACACAGGCATTAGTAGGTATTGATTGCTCCAAATTGATGACTAGCTCTCAACAATCAATTTGGGTAGATACAGAGGTCAGGACACTTCAGTGTCCAGGGAGAGATTTGCAGCTCTCTTGCTTATTAATTATAGAACCCTGGGCACATTATTTAATGTTAATAGATTTCTATTTTGTTTTTAGTGAAGCGAGGTTATAACCTTAATTTATTTTAACGATGATTACTGGCTCAGTAAATTACAGCTGAATTTTGAGGGCACACAGTAATTACTCAAAAAATCATAGAAATATTATAGTTATTATAATTAATAAACATGCTGTTAATTTAGCAAATGGTTCTATTTCCCCTGGGGGGCAATTTGCTAAATATGGTTGACGTGGATGTGAGCCATCCAGATTCCCTCTGAGGACGGACTTGAGACCAGCTGTGAAGGGTGTGATAAACATGCAGCCTCCAGATGCCAGCAACATCATGGTTTGTGCCAGCTGGAAGGAGCTGTTTTCCCAAAGGTCATGGCCTTCCTTTGGGCAGGCCCTGTCTGGACACTTGGCAAGACAGGAATATCAATGTCCAGCCATCCAAGCCAAGGTCAGATCAGTTCTAATTAACAATATCCACCCCAGCGCTCCCTCTGCCGGACCCTGCCTGCTCATAGGTGCTGTTTGTCTCCAGTAAACAGGTCCTATCCCAAGCTCTACCTCTGGGTCTGCCTCCAGAGAACCCAACCTGTAGCAGTACTCTGCAGTCATTAAAGAGGTGGCTCAGGGGCCGCCACAGTGCCCAAGCCTGAATTCTGAGCGTCACCATCGGATGAGTCACTCAGTGGTGTATTGCCTTGGTTTCTTCACCTGTAACATGGAAATTATATTGGTCTCTATCTCATAGAGGTGATGTGAAGATCAAACAAGTTGACCCATGTTAAGTGCTTAAAAGAGTGCTTGGCACTATTAAGCACTCAGGAGATGTTAGTTGTTATTATTTCCAACATTCCCATATGCAAGGCCCTGCACCACACCCCATGAACACACAGACAGATCAGGCTCGGCCCTGAACCATGGAGGATTCTGTTAAGTGCTATGGTAGGTGTGGGTAGATGCATGTGTCAATGAGAAAGAGATGCTCTGTTGCAGAAAGAATTATATTATTTGAGAATGCACAATCAGGATACAAAATCCCCTTGAAACCAGGAATATATGGGCAGAGCTAGTCAAGGACTACTTCATAGAGGGGGTAACACTCATGTGACTGCCGGAAGATTGAGCAAATGAGATTCAGATCAGGCCATGCTATCTAACCCACCTCATCTTTAACCCTAAAGAAGGCAGACACCAATAACCACTCACATGACTGGCCCAAGAGTACGTAAAGGATTTCCACTTCCCTTCTCTTTCAGGCACCATCTTAACATCCTCTAAAAGTAAATGCTCTAAAACTCCTTAACTGTGAGGTTGGGGGAAACCCTACCACCAAGTTCGCCCCCACAAAAAGCAAAATAGAGAAGTGTTAAGTCAATTGGATTTCTGAGTTCCACTCAGGAAATACGGGAGTTATTTCACCTGTTCTAATCACGAGGCGTATGTGCTCCCTGAGGGCTGAGGCAGGATTCTCTCCTGCTCACACACTCTATTGATAGGAACCACTAAAACATGAATGTATATGGGATTAGTCCCACTGAGCTATTTTTTCCTCATCAATTTTATTTATGACACAAATAAAATGACAAGATTTGTTACGTATGCTTATAGCCCACTCAAAGACAGAGCAGAGTGATTTCTGCATTTGATTACTGTCTACTGGACCTATTCACTTGTTGAATATGCAACAAGCAGTGTGTGCATATTCCTGGAAATGTAAATGGAACTGTAAATTACACTAAACATTAACTTAGAATTGATATCATTACATAAAAACAAATGGCTTATTCGACTTTATTTTTAAAGCACCTCTGTTTAAAGAATTGAATGGGGAAGAAAAATAGGAGTAAGGAAGAAAATATATTCATTGTACCCTCATGATAACTTCCATGAAACAGAGATATTACTATTCCCATTTTACATATGAGAAATAATGAGGCTTATGGGCAACAGAGTAGGACAGATGAGCAATGGTCAAAAAAATCACCGCCAAAACAAACCAACTGAAAAAGCGCCCTTCCAAGGAAACCATGTTGTATGGGAAGAGTTCAAACTTTGAAACCAAAGAAGACCCAAGTTCAAACTGTAGCAATGCTACTTACTGTATATATGACTTTGGGCTTGTTTTTGAACCTCTTTATACCTCAATCATCTCAGTTGTAAAATGGTAAAGTAGCATCTAGATCTTAGATTTGTTGTGAGAATTAAACGAGGTGCGGTATGCAGTGTACGTTCAATAATTGTCCTTCCTTTTCTTCTTTCTTCCTATATTCCATGGCCCTCTCTCCCTACCTGTAAGTGAAGGATTTCTAGGGTTATAATGTCAAATCTGGATCCCACTGCTAACTCGATCGCTAGAGAGAAGAACGCTTAGTCGGACACGGGGTCCAGTCATCCCAGAGCCCTAACTCTGCCAACCGATCTCAAGCGATTTCAGCCAAAATCTCGAACTTTCTTCATTTCTATCAGCTTCCTTTAGAAAGACATTCTAACTCAGACCGAGGCAAAACCAGGAGTTCCTAGAATCTTGGAAATGGAGGGACCTTCTTACACAGCAGTGCGAAACTTTCCCCAAACTTGGCTTTGCACATCACTTGTTCCACATTCACTAGTGCAATATCAAGAAAGGCATGTCAGTTTGGGGGTGTCCAAATGTCCATTTGCACATTAAGTGAACCAGGAAGACCCACAGCAGAGCACATCCTTAACTTTGCCTTCCACCCCAAGAGCTGAGGACCTAGTATATTTTGCGGGGCCAATACTCTGCAAAACACAACTTCCGAGATGTGGCCTCAACAGTAACTGGTAGGATACAGACATGACTTGTAATCTACCTTGTCTCTTACTACAGCTGTAAGTTCTAGAACCGTGGAAGTTCTAAGGCATTGACTACCATCTCCTCCAAATCGTTCTCATTATCCACAAGTAGTGTGAAGTTCAGAGACAGTAAATGACTTTCCCAGAGTCAGCCAGTCAGTTGGTAGCCAGAATGAGACTCAGTCCCTTGAATCCTAAGCTGATATTCTCTATACAAGCATAGTCTTTCTGTTTTCAGACTAGGTCACATAGGAGTAAGTGGATTTGCTTAGTGCATCCATTCACTGAGCACTCTTTAAGCACTTTCTGTATGCAAAAACAAAAACAACAGCATGCTAAAGACATGAAAGATCTATTGTGAATTAAGAAATATAAAAATCACAACCTCATTGAGAACTCATTGAGCACTTTCTGTATGCATCGAGCACTCATTGAGCACTTTCTGTATGCACTGAGCACTCATTGAGCACTTTCTGTATGCAAAAACAAAAACAACAGCATGCTAAAGACATGAAAGCTCTAGTGGGAATTAAGAAATATAAAAATCACAACTCCTTTGAGCACTCATTGAGCACTTTCTGTATGCATTGAGCACTCATTGAGCACTTTCTGTATGCAAAAACAAAAACAAAAGGATGCTAAACCTGAAAGCTCTAGTATGAATTAAGAAATATAAAAATCACAACCTGGCTCTACTCTCGGGGGGGAAGTACAACAAAGTAGGAAAATAGCCAGGTAAAAGACAGAGATTCTGGAAGGAAAAAGAAGCACCAACTACGTGGTTAAGTTCTGGGGAGAAGGATTGGAGAGGCTGTCCTAGACAGAGGACGAGGCTTGTGCAAAGGCACAGAGGCTTGGAATAGAATAAGGAGCTGGGGGAGTTGATGATAAGTGACCACAGACAGAGAAGTTTATGGTGCTCCTCAAGTTTGTTACCTGTCACTTCCCTTCCTGCTCTTGTTTATTCCTTAGTTCACTCACTCATTGGACCAATATTGATCAACATTTATTACAGGTTCTGGGGGTATCTCAACAGGTCCTTTCCAACCAAACCTGCCCCAAACCTCTACTCATCCCTTCTACATACACACACACACATGCATGCACGCTCAGCAATTTTCTTGTTTGTGGCTTACTGACCACGATAGAAAACGGTTAACTGTTCTTAGTGTAAGAGAGTCTCCACCAATTAAAACTCTCCATGGCCTGATATAACTCTCCACTGGCTTTTAAAAATACCTGCCCTCGGGGCTCCAGGCAATTCTCACAGTACATAGCTTCCCCACAGCTGCCAGCTCTTTCCCGAGACCTTCCCAGAGTAATAACTGACTTTCAGATGGCTGCTGTCTGCCTGCTCCGTGAATGCGAGAGAGAGTACAGTCTCCGTCCACGGTGCCCACTGGATACCACAGTGTACCAATTCCTTTCCAGAACTGCAGAAACACTTCTCACAGTTTAGACCCAATTCCTTAATAGGGACCACCTTTAAGATTTAATGCAGTCTGCCTTAAGACAACAGATCTTCATTTTTTTTCATAAAAGTTTCCTTGGGGGAAACATAATATGAAAGGCCAGCAAAGCACTGAGCTAGGAAATCAGAGAAAATTGACTGACTTTGAATAACTTATTTTACCTTCCTGAGGCTCTATGTATTGAATCAGTAAAATGGAAATATGAGTATCTGCCCCAGAGGGCTGTTACTAGTTGGTTACATAAGAGTATAGATAGAGCACCTGATAGTGGGGTGATGAGTAACTATTCTAGATCTTTCCTTGGTTTCAACCATCCATGCAGCGTACGGTTCTGACAAAATCATGAGCCCTCAAGTCTCCAAAAGCAACCAAGGACAAAATTCTCCAAAACAAAGTTTAATAATTGGCTTCTTTGACTATTTCCTTGAAATAGTAATCCATTAAGCTACCTGCAAGTTAGATGTTATGCTTCTTTGTGGATCAAATTACAAATGGTCTTTGCTATGGAAAATTCCACATGTAATTCCTAATGTATTAATGAAGCCAAAATGATTTGTGTGTGTGTGTGTGTGTGTGTAGTTATTATCCACTTGAAAGTTCCACCTCTTAAAAATAACCATATGCCCTTAAGGCTGGTAAATTAAGATTTTAACTCTTGATTTTCCCAACATAATAATTCCACGTGTCAGAAATATCATGAAAAATAAATGAGATAAATATATCTAAAACTTCATCTTTCTCAATATTATTTTCTTAGCAACTAAAAATGAAAGAGAATTAAAACCATCCCTGCCTATCTTCAGCTGGATAGTGTTCAGGAAAAACAAAACAAAAGAAAAAGAAGAAGAAAACAAACATCAAACTTAGCTGTAAAATAAAGAAACATTCATTATGAATTTATTACGCCAACTACTGTAAACCATGCAGGAATCTGAGCCGCAAAACTACCCATTAAACTGTCTGCTCTTTCCTGTTTAAATAAGGCCCCTCTTGGGCCGTGGCTGCCTGAGCCTTCGTGGGTCTGCAACCAGGAAGGAAGACGTTTCTACGGCAACCGCGGAGGCCTCCTCTGGAGGTTCTGCAGGAGAGGCCAGGGTCTGGTGCAAGTGACAAACCCCAGCTCCCTTGACAACGTACAGAAAGGTAGCAGCCATGATGTCCGGGCGTGAGCAGAATGAGAGCATTCAGGTGTGAAATCTTTTTCAATTGGCAGTTTGTTTCGCCTGATGGAGAATTCACTTTGTGCCACTCTTTTGAAAAATGGCTGACTGGGGCTTAACTGGTGTATAAATAATAAATGTTCCAGAAGGAAAGATATGTTTGTGATTTGGAAATGGGGGGTCGTTGGCATCCCATCGTGTTTTGGTTCAAGTTCTTAGAAGGCCTGAAGTTATAAAAGACCACAGAGAATTGCCCAATAGCTTCACTTTGTTAAAACTGGGAAGTAGCTGATGGGTGGGGGGGGTAGGGGGTAAGAGAGAGATTGGCCAATGTCGTAGTGTGAGGTGGTTGGTACTAAAACATACCTTAAGCTCCAGAGGAATAAGGCTTGAATTATAAGACTGTGACCGTCACAACGGACTATGAAAAGTGCTCGGATGGAAAGTTGGATGAGAAGCAGTGGGAATATTAAAGAGGAGTATCTGAGGCTACAGGAGAGACAGGGCTGGAGCTGAGAATTGAGAATAAGTAGAAGAATTGAGAAACATAGTTAGGGAAATGGTTAGCATTTAGGCACAAGTGGGACAGGAATCCACCCAGCGCCCAGGAAGAATGGGCCCTCCTCAGACCCTGTCCTTGTCTCACTCTGTCCACTGCCTTCGATCTTCCTTTTCCATGTGGTGATAGTGTGGTTGCCTGTGGTTCCCAAGACTTTCTCCTCACAGCCTCTGCCACTGCAGAGGGATCCAGTCTGTCTGGAACTTTAAATGCATAATGTGGGTCAAGTGTTTACCCATCAGTCAATCGGCTGCAAGTAGGGACAAAGACGCAGCTACTGGGGGCTTACCCCATCCCTCCATAGGGAAAGCCAGTCTCTGAAACTCTATGTGAGCCAAAGGAGTATTTACTAAATTAATAATAGTAGCTACCGCTTAGAGGAGATCAAAAATACACCAGACCCGGAACAGAGAAAGCATGTTACATTTTTCATTATCCTGTTTGATCTTCGCAACAAGCACAAGAAGTAGTGATCATGTCCAGTTTATGAGTAAGGAAAGCAAGACTCGGAGAGGCCTATTAAGTTGCTGAAAGATCTCACAGCTAGTAAGTGGTAGGGGCAGACTGAAATCCTGGACCGACTGATGGCAAAGCCGTGTAATTATTTTTTTCTTTCTTTTTTATTATTAAATCATAGCTGTGTACATTAGTGCAATCAAGGGGTACAATGTGCTGGTTTCATGTACAATCTGAAATATTTTTATCAAACTGTTTAACATAACCTTCATGGCATTTTCTTAGTTACCGCAAAAAAAAAAAAAAAAAAAAAGAAAGAAAGAAAAAGAAAAGGGCAATAAGAAGTAAGAAGCTGGGGAATTAATTAGCATACTTCGCCTTTCACCGCTGCCTGTGACTGGTGCCTTACTTTTTGGCCTCACTGGGAGGCAAAGCCATGGTGGTTATAACCCAGAAGTCCTGGGATCCACCTTTCCCATTGTCCGGCTGTGTGCCCTTGGACAAGACCCCTCATCTCTCTGTGAATCAGTTTTATTGTGTGCAAAATGGGAACAATAATTCCGACCTTGGATAACGAGATTGAGATCACAAGTTAAAGTGCTTAGAAAAAAATCTCCAAATAAAACAAAGGTGAGCTATTATTATTTTATCTCTCATCACCCTACTATGCCATGGTTAAAACTTTCTATATTTAAAGAGAAATCCATCTTTTGAAATAAGAATATGTTTGTGAAGAGCCAATGGACCAGTAAACTCAAATATTTTAGGCTATTTTTTTAGAATCGGATTGACAGGAATGAAGGAAGTCGGAATAGAGTTAATTTACCCCAGATTCAGATGTTGGGCTCATTTTGGCTTTTTTAAAACAGATGTAAACATTATTCTCCTGAATTCATTCTGTGCTGACACCACCTGGCTTCTGCTTATTTTTTCATTTCACCCAGTTGCGTGATATTGAATTATAATTGGTTTCTGCTGAACTTTCTCATGCTGTGAAGTACTGATTAACAAAGAAAATAAAATTTTCCTTTCATTTGGCTGAGTTCTACCCTGCTACAATGGCAAACTTAGATGGCACTCTTTAAAGAATTAGGGCTCTGAGGAATGATCTCCATCTTTAGGGAGTAATGGCAAGACTCTTACGGGAAGCCTCTGTTGGCCCCATTTTGTTTATGGCCCATCAGCTACAAATTTTCCCAAACCAGGAAAGGCGGCATTATCCTTCTGAACCACACATGCAACCAGGCAGTGGGCCAGGTGATGGGCTTCCCCAGGACGCCTCCAGCCTGTGTGTTCTCTGACAGTGGGTCACAGACGAAGCCCAGGCCTTCACATCTCTGCCCACTGCCTAAGAGGCCTGCTACCCCATCCTTCATGCCACTCGAGTGCCAGGATGACCTTTTTCAAACACAAATATGACCACATCAGCCAGCTTAACCTAACATGACTTCTGCATATCCCTCTAGAGTCAGCATGGTCCCTCCTCTTCCTCCGTACCCCCAGCACCTTACTCCTCCATCATCACAAGGAGACTTACCAATGTAACCAAATCTCATGGAAGGCCCACTGCATACTGGATTCTGCATGAAACTTTCACAAACTCTCAGAAACCTCCTATGAAGGTCGGGCACAGTGGCTCAAATGTGTAATCCTAGCTCTCTGGGAGGCCGAGGTAGGTGGATCACGGGAGCTCAGGAGTTTGAGACAAGCTTGAGCAATAGGGAAACCCTGTCTCTAAAGAAAAATAGACAGGTGTTGTGGTGGGCACCTGTAGTCCCAGCTACTCAGGAGGCTGATCCCAAGAGTTTGAGGTTGCTGTGAGCTGTGACACCACGGCACTCCACTCACTTTGAGAATGACAAAGTGAGACTCTGTCTCAAAATAAAAATGAGACATTTGTACCTTTGTAGAATGTACTGAGATCCAGAAAGTGAAAGAGACTTTCCAGGATCATACAATCATCTAAAGGACAGAGCTAAGACCCAAACTCAGGTCTACATGACCCCCACAACTCCTTCCACTCTGCCATATGGGCGTTCGGAATTTCTGGTAGTTTTCTGAAGACTGTGTCCTCTCTCCCCTGTGTGTGCTCAAAGCACAGAACTGAGCACAGACTGTGGAAAAGGGAGTCGCTCGGTTCATTGGTACAAATGGTACACACAGGGAAATCAAGAGGAATTAGTTGGAAAACAGCTGGATTGTGGAGGACGATGGTTCACCAGCAGTTTCTGAGTCAGGTGCTTCAGAGACACAGTCTTGCTACAGGGTACAAAAAAGAAAAGAAAAAGGAGAAGGACCACAGGGAGATTTGCAGTTTGGGGCCGGGGCTGGGTTTGAACCTGCCACCTCTGGTATACAGGGCTGGCACCCTACTCCTTGAGCCACAGGTGCCACCCCCACAGTGAGATTTGAAGAAAGCTGTTGCAATCAGCTGGAGGTGAAAAAATGACAGCCTAACTCAAATCAAGAGAATGGAGGAGTAAAAGGGCCCCATTTGGTGATGGAGTGTCAGGGTAGGTAAATCAAAAGGAAAATATGTCCAAAAGAATACCAAGATTTTGACGTGAGTGATTACAGGGGTGAAATTACCATCAACAGAAAGACCCTTTCCTCACCAGTATGTGATATATTAGTGTAACGAAATAACAGTTGGACCTCATAAATTCATACAAATAGAAATAAACAAATAGAGGAAGAGAATGAACAGGTTCAAGGGTGAAGACGAATGACAGAGTTAGTTAAGATATGTTAAACTACAGGTGGGAGTTCTGGATGGCCTTTCCTGGGCAATGAGAGGGATCGTGTTGGAACTGCCATTTGAAAAGTCTTCACATTCGAAGTGAGAACAGAAGGCAGGAGAAAATGCAAAGGAGGGGAAATTATCAGGAGAGAAGAGAATGGAGCCAAGGACAAACCTAAGAGACACATTTGGGGAAAAATCAGGAAGAGATAGAGAAGAAAGGAAAAGGAAGCCGATGACGTGTGTGTGTGTTGCACTATGTATATTACCTTTCTGTAGAGACTGCGTCTCAGGCTGGTCTTGAACTCCGAGCCTCAAGCAATCCTCCTCTCTCAGCACCCCCAAAATGCTAGGATTATAGGTGTGAAGCATAGCACCTGGCCTTATTTGCTTTTTACAGAAAGAATAACCGTGGCTCAGAAAAGGGTAAGTAATTTTCTCCATCTCCCAGCTCATACACAGCAGAATACAACTGAAACCCAAGTTTAATGTCATGCTACCTCCCTATAGCTAGAACAATGAATGAGACAGGCCAGGAGGCAGGAAGTCTGCACCTAGGGGTGAAACTCTGAACAACTGAGAGACGGACTGGGAGGCAGGAACCTGGGTGAGGGCCAGCACCTCCCTCTCCCCAGCCTCCTTGTCTATAAAATGGGGATAATAACCCACACCCCGCCTACTGCTTGGAGTTTCAGGGATGATCAAATAAGATTTTATATTGGGAGCCACTTTGTAAACTTATCACATCCCATATAAACATAAGTTATTATTAATTGTTGTATTAATTAAATAATTAAATCCCAGTTATAATAATGAAACTTAGGAATTACTGTTAATGACTAATAATAAGATATGCGTGTTGGTGGCAATTATGCTAATTAAAATTCTCAGTAATAATGATAATTAGCACTGATACCGAGAGGTGGCGTGTCAGGTGTGGACTGGCATGAAACTCTGGATAAACATCACAGATGAAAGCTGGCCAAAGGACACAGAGCCAGGCTGATGAACACAGCCGAAACTGAGCCCAACTGACAGACCAGCCTTGCTCTCCTGCTCTGAGAGTTCTGCTGTGTCTGCCTAGGTGAAAGGGATCGGTGAACCACCCATTGGTAGACAGAACCACCCATTGGTAGAGAAGCATTTTAGTTACCATTGTCTTTGAAGTTGTGTGTTTATATAGCCCTCCGTGTAGCAACACTTTTCTAGGAAGCTTCGCCACATTGAACTGTCTGTGGTTCCATGACCACGCGATTGTCTAACCTGCCACCTGCCCCTCACATCATATCACATCACTCATGGCTCCTAACAGAGAACCTTCATGTCTGAAGCAATGTTAACCATCGTCAATGAAGACTTCTCTGATTTTTTTCCTGGAAAACCAGGGATCCTCTTTTTTTACGTCTCTGTTTACCGTCTATGTTCCTCTATGATGATACTTATTATCCCAGCTTTACAGCTCACCAGTTGCTTTCTTGAAGAAGGAACTTACTTAAAATGTCTAGGTGCTTCCATTGTCTCGTCTATAAAATGAGGACGCTGGCAACACAGACCTTAGGGGATGGTTCTGAAAATGAAATAAGACATAGAAGACTTTCAGAACAGGATGAAACATAGAGCACTCGCTTAATATCAATCACCATTATTATTGGAAGGACGTGTCTCCGGATCTCCCACTCTGCCAAACTGTTACTGCTTCTTTTTTTGTGTCCCTATCATCTATGCTTGAAATAGTTGCTCCTTTAATTCTTATTAAAATGGAGACAAATTTAGCGTGCTCTAAAAGAAACTCTGTGAGCAAAACTTAGGACAATGGAGTAGGAAAATTATTGACCATGAAATGAGAAGATTTAATTAAACCTTGACCCTTCTACTTGCTTAGTTGCTGGCTTCGTGCAAGGCATTTTCTCTTCCTAGAACTTAGTTTCCTTCTCTAGAAAACAGAACTGACTAACCCCTAGCCCACCTTCCTGACAGGCTCTATCTTGAGGTTGGAATGAGCTTTACAGATGTGAAACTGCATTATAAACTCAAAGGCACTAATCAAATATAAGATTCTGTACTATTATTTGAACCATCTGGAATTTGTTTGGACTTACAAATTGAGAGTCAGTCAACACCTGACTTACCCAGAGAGTGATTGTTATATTTGAGTATTTCTAAAATTCTTTTAAGCCCTTAGCACTATGCATACTGCAAGTCTTTACTTCATGGTCACCCTCAATTTGAGAATTTTCAAGTTTATTTTCCCAAAGCCTGAATGACAATAGAGATTCAAACTACAGTGCAGGCAGAAACTCTACTAATGATTTTCAGTTTCTGTTTCCCTTAAGGAAGTTTCTAGAGCACCAGCTAATTGCTCAGTTATTAAAAGCAGCTCAGCTCATAGGGTTTCTTTTTTTTTATTATTAAATCATAGCTGGGTACATTAGTGCAATCATGGGGTACAATGTGCTGGCTTCATATATAATCTGATATATTTTCATCCAACTGTTTGACATAACCTTCATGGGATTTTCTTGGTTATTGTATGAAAACATTTCTATTCTGCATTTAGTAAGTTTCACCTGAACCCTTCTAAGATGCACCATAAGTGTGATCCCACCATTTACCCTCTCTCCACTCATCCTCCCCCCTTCCCTCCCCTCCCTTGTCCCTTTCCCCATATTCTTGTGCTATAATTGGGTTATAGCCTTCATATGAAAGCTATAAATTAGCTTCATAGTAGGGCTGAGTACATTAGATACTTTTTCTTCCATTCTTGAGATACTTTGCTAAGAAGAATGTGTTCCAGCTCCATCCACGTAAACATGAAAGAGGTAAAGTCTCCATCTTTCTTTAAGGCTGCATAATATTCCATGGTGTACATGTACCACAATTTATTAATCCATTCCTGGATCGATGGGCACTTGGACTTCTTCCATGACTGAGCAATTATGAATTGGGCTGCAATAAACATTCTGGTACAGGTATCTTTGTTATAATGTGATTTTTGGTCTTCTGGGTATATACCAAGTAAAGAAATTATAGGATCAAATGGCAGGTCTATTTTTAGATCTCTGAGTATTCTCCAAAC
>CAUYRH010062990.1:0-42307 GCA_963574655.1 Perodicticus potto | reverse complement strand
GTTCCAGCTCCATCCATGTAAACACGAAAGAGGTAAAGTCTCCATCTTTCTTTAAGACTGCATAGTATTCCATGGTATACATGTACCACAATTTATTAATCCATTCATGGGTCGATGGGCTTCTTCCGTGACTTAGAAATTATGAATTGGGCTGCCATAAACATTCTGATACAGATGTCTTTGTTATAATGTGATTTTTGGTCTTCTGGGTATATACCTAGTAAAGGAATTATAGGGTCGAATGGCAGGTCTATTTTTAGATTTCTAAGTACTCTCCAAACATCCTTCCAAAAGGAACATATTAGTGTGCATTCCCACCAACAGTGCAGAAGTGTTTCCTTTTCTCCACATCCACGCCAACATCTCTGGTTTTGGGATTTTGTCACGTCACCTATCAAGACTTAGCCAGAACATAGTGGAAACATTGAACATGCCTATATTAAGTTCAGAAATAGCATCAACTATACAAAATCTCCCCAAAAAGAAAAGCCCGGGACCAGATGGCTTCACGTCAGAATTCTACCGAACCTTTAAAGAAGAACTAGTACCTGTGTTACTAAACCTCTTCCAAAATATAGAAAAAGAAGCAATACTACCCAACACATTCTATGAAGCAAATATCACCTTGATCCCTAAACCAGGGAGGGACCCCACAAGAAACAAAAACTATAGACCAATATCACTAATGAATATTGATGCAAAAATATTTAACAAGATACTAACAAACAGAATCCAACAACACATCAAACAAATTATTCACTATGACCAAGTGTGCTTTATCCCAGGGTCTCAAGGCTGATCAATATACGTAAATCTATAAATGTAATTCAGCACATAAACAAATTAAAAAATAAAGACCATATGATTCTCTCTATTGATGCAGAAAAAGCTTTTGACAATATCGAGCATGCCTTCATGATCAGAACACTTTAAAAAAATGGTATAGAAGGAACATTTCTTAAACTGATAGAGGCCATCTAAAGCAAACCCACAGCCAATATCGTATTGAATGGAATTAAATTGAAACCATTTCCACTTAGATCAGGAACCAGACAAGGTTGCCCATTGTCTCCATTGCTCTTCAACATCGTAATGCAAGTTTTAACCATTGCAATCAGGGAAGAAAAGTCGATCAAGGGTATCCACATAGGGTCAGAAGAGATCAAACTTTCACTCTTCGCAGATGATATGATTGTATATCTGGAAAACACCAGGGATTCTACTACAAAACTGATAGAAGTGATCAAGGAATAGAGCAATGTCTCAGGCTACAAAATCAACACCCATAAATATTCTTTTCAGTTGTTATTTTTGAGAAGCTAAAGCTTAGAAACTCAGTTCAATGGGCTCAGAGTTTCAAGCAAATTATTATTATTATTATTTTGTTATTGTTGTTGAGGTAGAGTCTTACTATAGCTCTCTGTGGGAATCTGTGATGTCACAGCTCACAGCAACCTCTAACTCTTGGGCTTCAGCAATTCTCTTGCCTCAGCCTCCCAAGTAGCTGGGACTACAGGCACCTGCCACAATGTCCAGCTGTTTTTTGTTGCAGTTGTCATTGTTGTTTTAGCTGGCCCCGACTGGGTTTGAACTGCCAGCCTCAGAGTATGTCGCTGGCGCACTAACCACTTAGCTACAGGCATCAAGCTACAAGCTAATTATTTTTAAAAATCACTAAAAAACATGTTAAAACAATGAGGGAGATAATGTCCATGTTTTGGTTTTTATTTCACCACTTTGATTTTTTATTTTAAAGCCAGGGTCTCAAGTTGTTGCCCTGGGTAAAGTGCTGTGGCATCACAGCTCACAGCAACCTCCAACCTGGGCTCAAGGGATCCTCCTCTGGCCTCAGTTTTTCTATTTTTAGTAGAGATAGGGTCTTGCATTTGCTCAGGCTTGTCTCAAACTCTTGAGATCAAGCAATCCACCTGTCTCGGCCTTCCAGAGTGCTAGGATGACAGGCATGAGCCACCACGCCTGGCCCACTTCTTCAGTTTCTGAGCAACAAAGTGCAATGAAACCCACATCCCTGGGTTTGAATAAGTGCTACTACCTTTACTGATTATTTTATCTTGGACAAGAAACTTAACTTCTCTAAGTATTGGTTTCTTCTCTAAAATTAGGTAGTAAGGTAGGGTGATTGTGAGAATTAAATGAAATTAAATAGAATTAATACATTAGCAAAGTGCTTGGTACATCATAGGCATTTACTAAATACTAACTACTATTCCTTCTTTCCTTTTTCTTTATTTTTCATTCTTCCTAGAGAACAGATTATTTTCTTATTGCTCCATAACTATATGCTTTTAACATGCCTATTTGATAGTTATCTTTAATTTCATCTATTTTTATAAACAAATGAATTAGAAGCCATTATGCTGTGCAAGTGAACTAAATTCATAATAAGTATATTAATTATATATTATGCAAGAACAGGTAAGTAATTTCTGGTGTTCCGAGGGAGTGAATTTAATATTAATTATAATTATATAGCACTTTCATTTATCAAGCTTGAATTACTATATACATAACATTTGATGAAACCTTTGATAAAGATGGCACATTATTATCCCCATTTGACAGATGAAAAAGCTGAGGTTTGAAGAGGGTGTATAATTTGTTATCTTATTTATTTTATGTCTTTAAAAACCATTTTCATGCAGGGCATGGTGGCTCACACCTGTAATCCCAGCACTCCTGGAGGCCGAGGCAGGCAGATCACCTGAGCTCATGAGTTTGAGACCAGCGTGAGCTATAGTGAGACCCATCTCTAAAAATAGCCAAGCATTGTGGTGGGTGCCTATAGTTCTAGCTACTTGGGAGGCTGAGGCAAGAGAATCATTTGAGCCCAGAAGTCTGCTCTACCAGGGCACGGCAAAGTGAGACTCTGTCTCAAAAAAGAAAAAAAAGCATTTTGTTCTGTTCTGGTAGAGCACATTATTGGTTTTAATTCATTTTAATTTCATCATTTTAGTACTCTCATAAGTGCAGCTGAATAGGTAATATAATAGCTTTTCAAAACCTGAATATGCAGTTGATGGGAACTTTGTGTCCCAAATAGATATTTTTAATCCTAAACAGCCTCAGGGTTTGATTACCTTGATTGGCACAGGATCTGTATAACTTTCTTCCATTGATTTACTTTCTTTGGTTTATTTGTTCATTTATTCATTCAATAAACCATGTGATAGGCAAACTCCTTGGTGTTGAGTATCCACAGATGAAAAGATATGGTCCTTGCCCTCAAACAGTCCAGTGGGAGATCTATCCTTATGTACTCACAACAAGGTGCCATCCAGGACACAATGCAAGTGTTAACATGGCTTTTGCTGAGTGTGTCTGGAGAGAATTAGGTTGGGTTTAGGCCAGTACATCAGAGACTATCTGGAGCAAAGGATTTCTCATGCAAAATTAGCCCTGAGAGGCAAACTCAAGGCAGATTACATTGGCATTACCATTTTAAAAAACTTCTCACCAAAAACTAAACAATCACACGTTTCCTCCCTTTTTGGCAGTAGACTTCCTGGGACTCCCTGTCCGTCTTTAGGCTGCTCTAGCACGTAGGACAATGTTCTAATCTTAATCATAATCTTAATGAGTGGACCTCTAGTTGCTAAGGCAGTTGCCTGGCTGGCTTTGGATGCCAATTTTCAAGTGAGTAGCAGACTGGGGTTAATATTCTGGGGTCCAGCTGACAGAGGCACTTGAGAAACATGACTGCAATGCCATGCCTTATCCATGACACTCCACTACCTCTGCAAACAGGAGAATCCGGGATCTCCTTACTCATCCGGTGATGATTATTCATTAGCCTGTCTGTACTGCCCTGGTCTGTCCACTGTCCTTGCAGATTTCTGATACTAGAATGCCAGGAAGAGGTATTGTGTGACTACAGTGGCTGGTATCCTCAGCCTGAAAGGTGTAAGGTGGAGTGTTCTGGCTGAGGGTACAGCAACTTGAATGTTGGCTCTTATTTATGGTTCTCTCTGGGAAGTTACTTAACCCTCTGCTGCTTAGTTTCCTCATCTGTAAAAGGAGATTGTCATATGGTGGTATCAATTTCATATTGTTATTATGAGGATTAAATGAAAGGAACCATTTTAAATACCCAAAGCAGAAGCCTTGGTACCTGTTCAGTCCTCTGAACACATTGATCATTAATTTTCATAGAGAAGATCATGGCCAGCGGATCCCGGCACTTTTCCCACTTCTTCCCTCTAATGTACTCTCTCCAAGGATTCTGTTGTTTCTCTACTGGCCTGTCACGCTTTGGAATTCCTATCACTGTCAGACACTGGTTCTGGTGACTCACCTAATGCCCTTTCATCCCTGAAGCCACTGTGAGATTTTCTAGGTAAGTCTAGAGAATATGTTAGTGGGGACGTTGAAAACTAGTTGGATTTTGGTCACCTGGCGGTTACCTTTCAAAAGTCTTTTCATATATTTTTTTCAACTTGTATCCACAAAATTTGTTTTAGGGGTTTTCTTTGGTGGGGAGGGGAGGTTGTTTTGTTTTTTTGAGACAGAGTCTCAGTCTTTGTCCTGAGTAGAGTGCCGTGGCATTCTGCTCACAGCAAACTCAAACTCCTGGACTCAAGAGCTCCTCTTGCCTCAGCCTCCTGAGTAGCTGGGACTATTGGCAATTGCCACAATACCTGGCTAGTTTTTTTGTTTTTTTATTAATTTTAGCAGAGATGGGTTTTCGCTCTTTCTCAGGCTGGTCTGGAACTCCTGAAGCTCAAGCAATCTGCCCACTTTGGCCTCTCAGAGCACTAGGATTACAAGGGTGAGCCACTGCACCTTTCCGTATCTACAAATTTGTGATAGCAGCAAAGAAAAATATATACAGAGTCTCAAAAATTGTGACTAGGTTACTAACATAATTTCCAAAATGGGTATCAAATGTTATTTGTATGTGGTAAGAAATACCTAATAATTAAGAGAGTGATAAGTATTTTCTCTATTATGTAAATATTGTGTTGTTGTGTTTCTGAAAGTACCAAAAGTAATTTTTTTAGCAAGAATATAGAATGTAGATTTTATTAAATAATGATATATACCTTAACCTCAGACTCCATAAGAATCCCAATATTTTAGCTCTACAATTTCATCTATAAAATGAACACTTGACTACTTATATTTTGATAATAGATATTCTATATTGTTCTAAGGGTTTTTTATTTTTTGTTTTGAGAAAGGGTCCTGCTCTGTTAGTCAGACTAAAGTGCAGTGGCATCATCATTGTTTAATGTAAACTCCAACTCCTGGGTTCAAGGGATCCTTTTACCTCAGCTTCCCCAGTAGCTGGGACTACAGGTGCCCATCATAATGTCCAACTAATTTTTCTTTTTGTTTTTTTGAGACAGAGTCCTGTTATACTCAAAGCGAGCGGAATAGAGAAATGCCAGCATATTGAGTCCAAATTAAGCAAGGATCCTTTATTGATCGGCCCACCGAGAGCGGGCTCACACCTCAAAGTCTCTCCACCCCTAGAAGCAGGAGTGGAAACCTTTTATAAGAGACTTTCTGTAGGGGAGGAGGCGTTCTTAATGCAAGCCGAATTTGACAAGAGCCAACACCTGCTAAGGGGAATCCTTACAAGGGAAAGCTGGGGTTTTGCAGTTATTACTGAACTCTTTCTGCTGAGCTTCCTGTCTTAAAGGAGGAGTGTTGAAAGCCCCCAGCAAGGTGGAGTTGAGGCATAACAGTCTCACTATGTTGCCCTCGGTAGAGTGCCTTGGCATTGCAGCTCACAGCAACCTCAGACTCTTGGGTTCAGTGATTCTCTTGTCTCAGCATCCCAAGTAGCTGGGACTATAGGCAGCCACCACAACGCATGTCTATTTTTTTGTTGTAGTTGTCATTGTTTTTCCACAGGCCCTGGCTGGGTTCAGGTGTATGTGGCCAGCGACCTAACTGCTGAGCTCCCAGTGCCGAGCCTAATTTTTCTATCTTTATTCTTTTGTAGAAATGTGATCTCTCTCCACCCCCCAACAAAAGAAAGAAAGAAAAGAAACATGGTCTTTCTTTTGCTCATACTGGTCTCTAACTCCTGAGCTCAAGGCATCCTCCTTCCTCAGCCTACCAGAATGCTAGGACTAGGCATGAGCCACCGCACCTGGCCTATTTCCCAAATTTTTAAAGCAAAATTTGTCATGAGAGGTTAAAACAACTCTTAAAGGAAAAGTATTTGATGATAATTTGAAATATTTGCTCCCCGTGAAAGTATATTTGAAATCAACTTAAGGTCTAAATGATGTTTAGTTTAAACTATGTCTAAACCATGTGTACAAGTATGAGTCACAGATGATATTTGCAGGATTACTTAGAGGCTAAGATTATTCACCACATAGAACTTGCGTATCTGTCTCCTCCACTGGTTTGAAAGTTCTTTGAGACCAATGACAGTATCTTATACTTTTGTATAAGCATACATTATTTTGCTTTGGACATGGAGAATACTAAACAAATAAATGAATTAAATGAAAATCTAACACAATAAACTTGAGGAGTATAATTCTTGGAATGAATTATAATTTAATTTTTTCTTAGGGTTTAATAATTCTTATCCATATTGCTTTTAACTTCTATAATTTCTAGTTAGGTTTTTAATATACAAGATTAGGCTTCAAGTTAATTTGAAGAATTAGATAAGATTTATCATGTTGTTCTAGAAAAACAACCTAATTAAACACTGGGGTTGTTGACAAGATATGCTTGGTAAAATATTTTAATGAAGACATATTTTTAAAAAATAATCATCATAAAATAATGGCTTGGATGAACTTATGTGATCGCTTATGTAAGGTAGACTGCTTCTACTTCTTTTGTTCCTTTCTGAACACTAAATATGGAACATAAAATAGGAAGACATTAATATTCACAATACATTGTGTCTTTGGTTCTTTTTAAATCATGATTTTTCTTACCCAGTGGCTAGTGTAGGACTTGGAAAATCATATACACTTTAATCCCAGGAATAGTGGTATTGCCAAAGCAAAACATCTCCTATTTACATATAAATATCCTCATTCAGCATGACTGAATACCTTTCTCATTTATAATGAAGTGGCAACAACCACAACAATCAAATTCTAAGACATAGATACTAGATTAAAGTGACGGAGCATATCTCAGGATCAAAAAACCATCTTTCAAAAAATTCAGCCTAGTCCCAATGTATAATCTTTCATAAGGCTATTTTGAATGATTGCCTGATCCCTGGCTATGATTTTGCAATCCCAGCCCAATAATTCATGAGACCTTTGAAGGAGAATCTTGGAAGTTCCTGCCTCTTCCAGTGACATGGAGGGAGTGTTGATCTATTTTCACTAGACCATCTATCTTTTGCTGAGAGACCAATAGTTTGAATTTATAAAGGGACCTATAGAAGTCAATGAACATTGTGGTTTTCCATTAACCACAATATTGTCACTTCAAATGGAATGTACAAGTTCATCACAATCCCCTTAACCCTTTCATGTCCTCAAAACAGCAGGCAGACAGGTAAATGGCTGTTAACTTTGACTGCAGTATTTTGTTCCATGCTCTATCATTGAACTTGAAATATAGTAGAAAAAGACAAATTGAAACAGTTAAAAAATGGAGCACAATTTATTCTACAATTGTTCACTTTTAAACTTAAAATAATAAATTTCTTAATTTATTATTTAATCTTTGAATACATATCCTTTGAATATCAATCTCACTACTGGTGTAGAACAATCTTATTATGAGTTATTTTCCTCCTCTTAAATGCAATTTTGTATCTTCCATTTTTGTTTCTTTACCTCCCCATTGATGAAACATGAGTCTCTAAAACTCTTAAAGAGCTAAAAGTATTTCAAATCATAAGAGGAGGAAATAGTACAGCTGATTTTAATGAAGTTTATAATAGTTCAGCTAATGCATACAATCAACTATATTTTTAATGAGATTCAGTAAATCTTTAACTCCTATACTTGATGATTTCTGTAGGAATGATAAATAACTTTTTGGGGTGTGACTTGAAAAAGAATTACTTTGCATGATTGAATGAAGTTCATTTTTATAGAGCATAAGATAAAATAATAAATTTGATTAAAGACTCTAAGATTGTCTACTTAATACTTTATAATTATTGCTTTTACATTAATATTCAATGACTTTCACATTTTTAAGAATTTAAAATATATGAGGTACTGGTGAAGGGTCTCTTGTCTGATCTAGTAGTGTAGCTGATGAAAAGATGCTCAGATACAGAGCCTAAACCAGGCATCTCCAACTTCATCAAACAACATGAACAGGGAAAAGATTTTGCTTAAGTGTGGATGAGAATCTTAAGGGGTGTACAGTGGAATTGGTTCCAGTAAGGTTACCAAAGAACCAAACCAAAGATGGAGAGCCTAGAGCCTTAGGCTACCTGATTTTCATCACCATGGTAATGTTAAGGGATGTCCATGGAACAAATGCTCCCTGCAGAGTTGAGGTCAGTGGGATACCATCACCATGAGACAGCACATGTCAGTATAACCAGAGCCTGTGGCCCTATCTCACTGGCTCCTGCATGAGCTAAGAGTTGTGCCCCATAACAAATATCCCCTTGGTAATGAGCTTTCTTGGAAACTTTCTGAAACTTTTGAGCTGAATGGCAAGGCCCGAGCACTAATTAAGTTTTGCCAACTCTGATTCCCTTAATCTTGAATGGTGTCAGGAATTGCCTTTAAATGGAAGATGAGGGACACATGAAATAGAGCATAAGGCCACTTATTAAGTCCTCTTTTTGTTTGATATGGGGTAAAGGACAAGGTCTTGGTAGCCTGCATTAGACTGAGAAGACAGGACAAATACCCCTGGAGGAGAGTGGCTGAGGTCATTAGGCCATTGGTGACAGGTGGTAGAACATGCTAACAACCCCAAACCCTGGCCTCCACTCTGCTCCTGCTGGAATGGCTGCTTCTCCTCTTGCTTAGTGGCTCTAACACATCCTTCAAGGCCCTGCTGATTGACACTCTTCTCAGCTTGCTTCTTAAAGCTGCCAGGCCTGTCCTCTGAGCTTTTACGCTCATTCCTCTTACAACACGGAGAGTTAGATCATGATTACTTTCTTGTCTAAATTGATAGGATTAAGAAAGAGGTCATTTTTTTTTTTTTAAAGCTCCTTCCCTTTTAGGAGAGACTTTGTCTTTATATGGGTAACCTTAGTGCATAACACAGCAGGTGACATATAATCTACCTGTGATAAATGTTCGTAGAATGAATTGATGCTCAAGAAAGCTGCTTAATGCCTCCAGAGAGAACTCAGAAAGGACTAGATTACAGTAAGTTTCTTCCTAAAAAGTATATAATTATTAACTATGTTCTTTTATAAAATAAATAGCAATGACTTTATTGATCAGTATGTGACAGAAATAACTAGCCAATGCCAAAATCCTTGCCAGTTACTAAACAACTCATTGCAGATCAACAGAGAGCAAGAATTAAAAACCATTCCTCCAAGAAAACTAGCTTCCTGGGATTTAGAATTCATTGAAGAAAACAAATCAGGCATTTTTCAAAAAAGGGACATGTTAAGGACAGCAGGAAAAAAGGGTTGTTTCTACTTCTCCCCATCTACGGGACCTTCCTAATGAACTCTTTGGTGTGTATGTATGTGTGCATGTGTGTGTGTGTAGTAATAGCTTTATTGAGATATATTAGTAACTCACATACCATAATATTCGCCCATTTAAAACATATAGTCCAGTGGTTTTTAGTATATTCACAGGGTTATGCTATCATTACCACAATTAATCTTAGAGCATTTTTATATTTTTATTTTCCAAAAGAAACCCATACCCTTTATTTCTTTTTTTTTAATTTTAAAATATTAAGGGAATACAAATGTCTTATGTTACTTGGATCATTTTGTAATGCTCGACTCCTGGCTATAGTTGTGCCTGTCACTTAAGTTGTGTTCATAGTACCCATTAGGTTGCATTCCCCTCCTTCACCCTCCTCACCTCTTATTTTCTTTCTACTGAGTTTTACTTCCTTCTATGCTAATCAGTTAGTTCCAATTTAATAGTAAGCACATGTGATGTTTGTGTGTATATATATATATCACACTTTGTTAATCTATTCACGACTTGATGGGCACTGGGTTTAATTCCACATCTTTGCAATTGTGAATTGTGTTTCAATAAACATTCAGTGCAGGTGTCTTTTTGATAAAATTACTCATTTTCCTTCGGTAAATTCCACTGGATCAAATGGTAGGTCTCCTTTTAGTTCTTTGAGGAATCTTTGTACTGTTTTCCTTAGAGGTACTAATTTTCAGTCCCACCAATGGTTCTATACCCTTTAGTGGTCCCCACTCAAACCACTATAATCTTTCCTACTTTCTAAACCTAAAGCAATCACTAATCTACTTTCTGTGTATGGATTTGCCTATTCTAGACATTTCAAATAAATGGCATCTTATAATATTTGGCCTTCGTGACTGGCTTCTTTAACTCACTGGAATGTTTTCAAGGCTTGTCTATATTGTAGAGCATACCAGTGCTTCTTTCTTTGTAATGGATGAATAATATTCCATTTATATTAATTTCTCTGGCAATTAATTATTATATAGACATATGACATTTACTTATCCATGCATCAGTTGAGGGCCATTTGTTTGTTTCCATCTTTTGATTATTTTAAATAATGCTACTATGAATATTCATGTACAAATTTTTGTGGGGACAAACATTTTCATCAAGCATATATCTCTAGACTTCTTTTCCAGATGCCCAGCTAAGAGCATGGGCCAAGACATTTTCTATAAGTTCTAATAACTATTCTCCTGAGCTAATGACCCCAAACCTGGTAAGTTAAGCCAAAATTCTGCTGTACCTTCAAGGCCCAATTCATGTGTTTATGCATTCCCACAATAAGTATTTACTCATTCTCAGCTATGAGCCAGGCCCTGTGCTGTATGCTGTAGATGCAGCAGGAACAACAACAAAAAATAGGAATTATCAGACCTTATTTATATGTTGGACAAGTAGAATTCTGATAAGTTGTTGAAATGAGAGAGAATGAACTTGGGTTAGAAAATTTAAGTTCACAGCTGGGCATTGTGGCAGGCACCTATAGTCCCAGCTATTTGGGAGGCTGAGGCAAGAGAATCGCCTAAGCCCAAGAGCTGGAGGTTGCTGTGAGCTGTGACGACACAGCACTCCATGGAGG
This sequence comes from Perodicticus potto, assembly GCA_963574655.1. Lineage (NCBI taxonomy): Eukaryota > Metazoa > Chordata > Mammalia > Primates > Lorisidae > Perodicticus > Perodicticus potto. The sequence goes on along the minus strand of CAUYRH010062990.1, from coordinate 31,117 downwards.
GTGACAAAGTGAGACTCTGTCTCTAAAAATAAATAAATAAAAAGAAAATTTAGGTTCAATCCTGTGCTCTTGGTGTGTTCCCCTCCTTTTTTGTAATGTTGGGCAAGTGATGAAATTCTTTAACTGGTTCCCAATCTGTGAAACGGATGATATTTTCTATCTCATAAAGCTATAAGAATTCAGTTTAATAATAGATCTGAAAACATTTTGTAATATGTAGCAAATTACTAATTAGTATTCTTTTTAGTATGCTATCCCTTGTGAGACAAAATGTTGTGAGTAAGAGGTTCAGACTATCTGTGCTGGGTCTTGGCTATGCCATTTACCAGCAAAATTGTTATGAGAATAAAATGGGTTAACACATGTAAAATATTTGGAATAGTACCTGGCACATAATAAACACTCAATATTAATTAATGCAATTATTTATGAGGTAGATTCGTTTAGTAGAATCTCTTTTAAATTTCTATCTCTCTATCTATTTATTTATTTTTTCAGACAGAGTCTCAGTCTGTGGCCCTGGGTAGAGTGCCATGGAATCATCATTATCATAATTCGCAGCAACCTCAAACTCTTAAGCTCAAGTGATCCTCTTGCCTCAGCCTCCTGAGGGGCTGGGACTACAAGCCCCCTGCCACAATGCCTGGCTAGTTTTTTCTATTTTTAGTAGAGACAGGGTCTCACTCTTGCTCAAATTGGTCTCGAAATCCTCAGTTCAGATGATCCACCCACCCCACCTACAAGTGCTAGTATTACAGCCACTTGTGCCCAACAAATTTCTATTATTTTTGAACACAAAACCCCTCTCTGTTTAAAAAACTCCTAATCTACTCTTTTTCCCCAGTAACTAGAAGCAGTAAATAAAGTAAACGAATTCTTCATAACTATAAACATTTCCAGTAGCTATGAGACGTCAAATAATTACTGTGTCACACAAAGTTGTTATTTGTTGCAGAGCCAAAAATAAATGAATGGGGTTGCAAATTACCTCTTAAGAAGTTCATGCATGTCAGACATGGGATACGAAATATACTTCACATCTTCCCTAGCTCTTTCTGGATAAATATGGAGGACCTTGTAAAAAACCTAAGACAAAGTATTTAACTCTGGCAACATTTATCAAATATTATCCATTTTCAGATATAGTCCAAATCTCTTCAAAACACTGATGACATATTCTTCCCTTTGTTTCTTGGTTTCATTTAATAAGCTATGTATTTAATTGCTCCAGGTGACACAAATTCACTTATTATCATTACTAAAATTTAGAAGCATTCACGGATGGCTAAATTAATTGGTTGCCATTAATCATGACTGGGTACCACTGTGGACATGTGACCTTTGGCCCATTTAACAGTGATGAGCTATATCCCTTATCCATTATTTTTGTCTTCACAAATATATGACATTCATTATCATAAATTTCTTCATCTTCAAAGCAGATAAGGAAAGATGATATAAAATATGAAGCTAACTATAATGGCTTAGAAAATAATAGAGGATTATTTTTCTCGCTTGTTAACACAGAGGAAGGTCCAGGGCAGCTTGAGTCCCTGACATTATTCAAGGACTCAGCTACCTTTCATCAGCTTGGACAAGCATTCCCTAAGGTTGTCATTTGCATTGTCAAAGCAGGTTTGTCCCATGTAACTTCCTTCCTAGTAATAATGAATAAAGGCCATCAGGAAACAGACTCCAGGTACTAAGGCTCAGGCTAGTGGCCAGAGTTGATCACTTCTCTTACTCTCATGTTCTGTGGTTATACCTAAAGATGCTGGGAAATGTGGTCTAGCCTAGTAGTCCTGTGCCCAGGAAAAGAAAAAAAATAGGTTTTGGTAGACCACTAACAGTTTTCATCAAATATATTATTTGATTGATTTGCAGGATTATATCTTCAAGGCAATCATTATTTCAACAATTTTTTTCTTCCCCTGACTAGCTTTTATTCTCTATTGGTCAGCCATCTTCTCGTGCTATGTAGAAAGCAAAATTCATGCATTGTAGTAAAGTACTCACTGATTTATATCAGAGTTTTCTCCTACAAAGCCAGACAGCCCAGGAGTCTTTTGAATGAAGAATACATTTTCCTCAGGGTTCAAAGATAAATAATTACTATTTGGGGATATCAAAGGAACTATAATAAATGTAAAAACACTTTGAAATGCGTAAAGCTTTCTATAAATGCAAGATTGTTATTATTACAGTATTCTTACAGCATAAGTGTTAGTGGTTTATTCTTTATAGTATGTGCATTGGCACATCAGGAGTTGGGCTTCATATAAAGATACTTTGTTCTTTACCTTTCCAGTGCTTTTGTTCAGACCATCCCAGAGAGTCCAAAGTGTGATCTACTAAACTCACTGAAATGTGGTGATAAATACACCAGACTGTTGTTGCAGGAAGATGAGGCCCAATGGAGAGAAAGAGCACCCAAACATCATGTTTATAAGAGGAAGGGCTTTATTTCAGCTGGCAGAGCTTACGGCAGAAAAGAATTCAAAATGGCCACACTTTCTGACGGGCTTCCTCTTTCCCTTCTTATCTCCAGTCAAAAAGTTCCAACCCACAGGTACCTGTCTCATTGGTCAGTTTGAATCAAGCAGAAGATGCTGTTTCAGCCCCCACAGAGCTACAGGATTTCACAGAAGTGGAAATTTCCAAGTTCCAGGAAGTTAAGCCTACAACTTCCTGAGAGCTGAGTCACCATGGAGAGGACCCTGCAGGTGTATCCTTGTGTTCTCCTTGACAAGACCTGTTCTCCTAGACCTCACCCTTCTCGGGTACCCTCTCTCACTGTCACAGAAATTAATAATGCAGTGAAACTTTTTGTTTTTATTATCATTATCTACATAGTTATGCATTTTTAGCTTTTTGTCTGGAACTCACAAAATTTTTTATATTGTTAATATACTAGTTTCCCACAAATTATGTTTACTTCTTAACAATTTACCCTTATGGATGGGCACAGTTGGTGGCTCATGCCTGTAATCCTAGTACTCTGGAGGCCAAGGCGAGTGGATTACTTGAGCTAAGGGGTTTGGGACTGACTGGAGCAACAGCAACACCCCATCTCTACTAAAAATAGAACAATGAACCAGGCATTGTGGCAGGCACTTATAGTTCCAGCTTTGGAGGCTGAGTCAAGAGGATCCCTTGAGCCCAAGAGTTTGAGTTTGCTGTGAGCTATGATGATACCACAGGACTCAACCCAGGGTCACAGAGTGAGACTCTGTCAAAAAAATATATAAAAAAAGAAAAAAATTACTCTTATTCTTTTAGAAAAAGCTTAATTAAAATTTACATTTGTTTATTGTACTACTGGCTTTCCATCCAAAATTCTCAAGAATGTCTGGAATATTTTTTTTAATTATTATTAAATCATAATTGTGTACATTGGTGCAATCATGGGGCACAATGTGCTGACTTTATATACAATCTGAAATATTTTCATTGAACTATTTAACATAGCCTACATGCCCTTTTAATCACTATATGAAGACATTTATATTCTACATTTAGTAATTTTCACTTGTACCCTTGTAAGATGCACCTTAAGTGTGATCCCACCAATCACTCTCCCTCCACCCATCCTCCCCCCTTGCCCCTTTTGTCTGGAATATTCTTTGCAAAAGTAATTCTTTGTTTGTTTTCTTCATTTTTTTTTTTTTTTTGTAGAGACAGAGTCTCACTTTGTTGCCCTTGGTCGAGTGCCATGGCTTCATGGCTCACAGCAACCTCCAGCTCCTGGGCTTAGGAGATTCTCTTGTCTCAGCCTCCCGAGTAACTGGGACTACAGGCGCCCACCACAATGCCCGGCTATTTTTTTGTTGCAGTTGGGCCAGGGCTGGGTTTGAACCCACGACCCTTGGTACATGGGGCCAGCATCCTACTCACTGAGCCACAGGCACCGTTTTTCTTTGTTTTGTTTTTTTTTCAGTTTTGGCTGGGGCTGGGCTTGAACCCACCACCCAAGTATACGAGGCCGGCGCCCTTTTCCTTGAGCCACAGGTGCTGCCCTGGAGAAGTAATTCTTAATTTTTTTTTCACATCACAATAGTTCTATACACAAATGACTCAACAAAATGAGCTTGTTTGCCCTACTCTGGTTGGTTAGAAGATACTTGAAGATATTTTGCCTCTTCTTAGAATTAGGAAAAAAAAAACTATTTATTTTTTCTTATAATATTTTGTTATTATTTAACTTGTGTGATTGGCATCAAACAATAATTATTTCTTATAGTTGCCTATGGTTTTTATTTTTGCACTATTTATATGGAATTTTCTCCCAAGCTCCAGAGGAAAACGACTGGAAAAGGAGCTTTAGAGTAGTAATAATTAATAATACTGTAAGAATTCCTAAAATGGGGGGCAGTATCAGAAGAGTAGATTATTCAAGTTTTTTTTATTTTTTTTATTTATTTTTTTTTGAGACAGAGCCTCAAGCTGTCACCCTGGATAGGGTGCTGTGGCATCACAGCTCACAGCAACCTCCAATTCCTGGGCTCAAGCGAGTCTCCTGCCTCCGCCTCTCAAGTAGCTGGGACTACAGGCGCCCGCCACAACGCCCGGCCATTTTTTGGTTGCAGCCATCATTCGAACCCGCCAGCTCAGGTGTACGTGGCTGGTGCCTTAGCCCGTTGAGCCACAGGTGCCAAGCCAGATTATTCAAGTTTTAAAAATTAGGTAAACCTTGCGTCTCAGAAGCTACAAAGCACAGAGAAGAAATTCTTGCCTTCAAAGAGTTCATATTCTCATTTTAGAAAAATTAGACTTTGCTAAGCAGGCACATAGAATAAGTTATTCAGTTCCTGGTGGAAAAACATTATTTTTAGAAAACACCTATGCTGACTCACCAAAATATTAGCCTAAATTTTACTTGGGTTAATTTTATATACCACTCCTATTGTTTTAAGAATGTTTGTACTCTACAAAGGTCTCTTCCTTCAAAAGTAAACCCATTCAGGCATTATAGTAATCTTTGTTCCTGGTTAAAATTTCTCTGTCCTGTTGCTTTGTATTTTACCTTTCACCATAGCTTAATCCACATTCTATGGTTTTGTGATTAACTCTGAATATGGAATCTTAGTGTCAGTTTCATAAGAGCCTCCTGTGAACTTAAGGCACGTCTCTCTTTCATTTACAATTTCTGCTGTAGCACTGATTTACCTTACCTTTAGTTTTTTACACTGAGCAAAAATTTTTTCTCTGAGTTTTTGTCTTTCTTTAATTGATCTGCCCTGGCAGGTGATTTTTTTGTGGACTTTTTGGGGGAGGTTCAAAGTACTTATTGGTGATTTATAAAACTGATTTTTTTTCCTCACATTTGAAATAAGCAGTGACATTTAGCCATCCACAAATGCTAGCCCTACTAGTCGGGGTGTTAAGATAACTGATTAGTTCCGCAGCCCTGCCCAACACCTCCCAGCATGCACCTATAATGGGCCATAAACTTGAAAGCCCCCGGGCCTCTTTCCCAGTTATCGGGTGAGGTTTGCAGTGTGGAGGAGGGGCACCAAGCCCAGTGAGAAGGAGTGGGAAACACTGACAGAATCACAGGGGGAATGGAAAAAAAAGAACTTAAGAGGATTATAACTAGAAAGGAAGCATTTGGAGTCCTGGGAGGTGATGCCAGTCAGGATCTCTGAAATGCTAAGAAAAGAGAAAGTTTCCCCTGCCCCATGTAGGCCTCGGGCAGGGAATTTCTTTCTCCCTCTTATATCCCATTCCATCTTTCTTCGCAGAGGTGATGGTCCTGCCAGTAGGGAGGGAAGAGACCGGGCTAACTTCTCCAGAGAAGGAAGCTCTGTTGAATAGGTGCCCTTAACGTTCCATTTCCATGGGGAAGGGGCCATGGAGAGAGGCAGGAGTTTTACTCCGACAAGCTGATGACATCTGAAAACCCAGGGCCAACATGACTCTGTGTGGAATGTAGAAAATTGCTATTCAACTGTGGCTATTCAATTTAGGGTGTTCTAAGAAGAGAATTTCTATAAAAAGCTTTGAACTTTCTGAAGGAAGATCAGGCAATATGGATCATTTAAATGAAGATTTTAATCTTGAAGTATGTTTTGATCATATTAGATCGCATGGGTCTTTCCCCGCCATGAGCATATTGCAAATATTCAGTACTTGAGAATATTATACTTCTGAATTTTTTGAAAACATAACTAGACCTGTTACTAAACACACAATTTTTTTCCGTGAACCTATTTCTAGTGTTTATATGTTTTCATAACAAATTGGCAAAAGTATTCAAAATTCTAAATACATAATAATTGCTGATTGTAAAGGTGAGAACTTTTCTTTTTAAAGAACAGGAGAAATTTGCCTATAATTTGCTTAAGAATAGTTCCAGATACTTTAATGGAAGCCAATTCATAAATATATATGGTATTTTAATGTCCTACAGAATTACTTTTGAGGGTCTGAGGCAACCATTAGAGAGGTAACTGTTAAACACATCCCTTTAATAGGAGTGGAGCTTGGGAGTAAGGGTGGAGGATTCCACTAGTAGCCCACAACTAAAAGAATCCATGTGAAAAAAACAAAACAAAACTTCATTTGGGATCTTAACACCACTAGACATTTTTGTCTATAAGACGTGATCTTTTCTCTGAAATTTGGGCCAATAGAAGAGTAGGTATTTAAGAAACTACCTTATGGGGGCCAGATATAGTGGCTCAAATCTATAAGCCTAGCATTCTTTTTTTTTTTTTTGAGACAGAGTCTCATTATGCCATCCTGGATAGAGTGCTGTGGCATCACAGCTCATAGCAACCTCCAACTCTTGGGCTTAAGCAATTCTCTTGCCAAGTAGATGGGACAACAGGCACCTGCCACAACACCTGGCTATTTTTTTGTTGCAGTTGTCATTGTTGTTAGCTGGACCAGGCAGGGCTTGAACCCATCAGCCTTGAACCCATCAGTGTATGTGGCTGGCACCCTACCACTAAGCTATGGGTACCGCCTATAAGCCTAGCATTCTGGGAGGCCAACGCAGGTAAATTGTGTGAGCTCGGGAGTTTGAGACCAGCCAGAGCAAGAGTAAGACCCTGTCTCTAGTAAAAATAGAAAAACAAGTCTGATAATGGCAGGCACTTGTAGTCCCAGTTACTTGGGAGGCTGAGACAAGAAGATCAACTGAGCCCAGGAGTTTGAGGTTGCTTTGAGCTATGACATCAGGGCCCTCTACTCAGGGCAACAGAGTGAGACTCTCTCAAAAGAAAAAAAGAAAAAGAAGAAACTACCTTATGGTTGGGAAAATCCTGTGACTACACAGAGCAGTGAAAGTGGCCAAGGAAGCCATCTCTCTCTTTGTGTTCTGTCTCTTTCCAATCCTCAGGAAGTTGGCTTAAAAGAACACCACTTGAGAATGCTGTAGCACGCAGGTCAGGTGGTTCTGCTTCCCTGTGGCACCCAAAAATGAATACCTTGAGAGGGGATTAACATGGAAACTTGATGCTAGCTTATCTGAAACAATGAGTTTCATACCTTCAGTCACAGTGAGAAACGTTCCCAGCAAAAGCCAAGTCTTAGGTTAAATTTCTTAATTTCAGTGTTCATTGTTACTGTGTCCTGGCTCTAGACAAAGATAGAGGCAAATCTTGGGGCAGAGCTGCCTAAATCATTAGATGGGACAGGCTCCTGTGGGTGACCACACCTGATCCACATATGGGCTAGCAAATCTTGTTGAGCAGTCATCTAACAAACTGTGTTGGCTCCACTTCCATGCCCTGCTCTCTCAGTTTACACTGATGTGCTTGAAGATAATAAGGCATGATGGTGTTGGTTCAAGTAGGCTTTGGGAAACAAATTTATCAGCTTGATGGCGGTAACTGTCAGAGTTAACAGGCCATTATTTTCAGTGAGTTGCACTTGGTCAGCACCTAAAGTTGAGTGTTGCAGAGTGAGGTTCAAGATTGAACTTGCAAGCCTGTCTGATAGGGCTGTGTGAGGGGGCTCACACATCCTAGCACTCTGAGAGGCTGGGTGGGAGGATCATTTGAGGACCAGAGTTCCAAGACCAACCTGAGCAATAGTGAGACCCTCATCTCTGCAAAGAATAGAAAACTTAGCTGAATGTGGTGGTGGGCACCTGTAGTTCCAGCTACTAGGGAGGCTGAGGCAGGAGGATCATTGGATCCCAGGAGTTTGAGGTTGCTGTGAGCTAGGCTGAACTCCACAGCATTCTAGCATGGGGAAACAGAGTGAGACTGTCTTTCTTTTTTTTTAATCTCTCTTCTGATGACATGATCTCTTCCAGCCTTTGTCCCCTCTCATTTTGTCTTGTGTGATTTCCTCCTGGCTCACTCTGCATTAGCCTCAGCACCTTCTTTCTGTTTCTTGAGTGGGCCAGGATCATTCTTGTCATAGGTTCTTTATACCAGCTGCTTGTCTTTCTCTCAAGTTTTCTGTGCGTGACTTGCTCTATCACATCAATAAGGCTCAACCCTAATGTCACCATTTTAGAGAGGTCTTTTGCAATTAGAGTAGCATTTCTCCCATCTCCCACTCATTATTTTCAAATTGCCCTGTTTTATTTTCATAGTTTTATAATTTTTAGAAATAATGTCTATTATCTTTCTTTTCTCTTTTTCTTTGATGACCTTCCCTCCCAGAATGTAAGCTGCATGAGAGCTACACCAGACTTAACACTGTATGCCCAGCACCCAGTACAACATCTGGCACTTAGTAGGAAAGTGATAAATATTTGTTTAATGAATGAATAAAAATTTTTTTATCCACAGTAACACTGTTTAACTTTAACAACACCCTATCTTTGCTTTTCTTACCTGCCACATTGCATCCTATATGGTTAAGCCACCCATTTTCCTGACCAATCTATGCTCAATCACATGTAATGTTAACAGATGAGGGTTGCCAACCCAGTCCTGGGTTGGTTCTGTAGACCCCTATGCTGATCAGGAGAGAGAGTTTTGTAGACTGCTGTTAGATCTAAGATCCGGACTCTTGTGCCCACAAGTAATCTTTAGACAGTGCAGTGGTCTTGGGTCACAGTTTCACCTTCATCTGTTGGTCCTGGTTTTCAGGACAATGCTGTTACTTGTTTTCTTTTCTTTTTTTTCCCCCCTCTTTTATTTTGAGACAGTCTCTATATGTTGCCCAGGCGGGTCTCAAACTCCTGGGCTCAAGTGATCCTTTAGCCTCAGCCTCCCCTGTGGCTACTATTATATGGGCAAACCACTGCACTTGGCTGCTACCCATTTTCTGACACCCTCCATCTCTCCAGCATGGAGACTGAAGGCCTACACCTGGCAAGGATCCTGTTCCATGTGGGCAAAATGCCTAAATGACAACCATCTGCCATCACTGGCTCTGTCTCCTTCCATCTTCCTCTCTTGTCCCCCTCTCTCCCCCAGTTAATTACTGCTTGACAGTCCAGAAAGTGCCAGTAGGCTGGGAAAGGCAATGCCAACATACTTCCCTGCCCAGGACCACTTGGCTTTGGAAGGAAGAAAAGCATATTAGGTAGTGAGTAGCTTCAGCAAGGCTTGAAGTTTTGCTTTATTATTAAAGAAAGCATTTCTGGTACTGTACATGTTTAATTTTAAATGCAGTGAACACCTGCATCATTGATACTTTGTTTTGATGAGAAAAGTCTAAAAGACTGATTGACACTGAAATTTCTTTCTTTCTTTTTTTTAGAGAAGGATTCTCTTTCTGCCTCCCAAGCTGAGGTGCAGTGGCCCTCAAGCTCCAGACTCAAGTGATCCCCCGACTTCAGCCGGCTGAGCAGCTAGAACTAAACGTGCATGCTATTACATCCAGCTAATTTCTTTTTAAATTTGTTCTGTATGGATTGGGGCAAGCTGTGTCTCATTATGCTCCTTAGGCTAGTCTTGAACTCCTGGCTTCATATGACCTTCCAGCCTTAGCTAGGTTACATATGTGAGCCCCCAAGCCTGGCTGACACTGGAATTTCTGATTGTACATTTTTCACTCTCTTTCTTCTTTTTGTTTACTTTTTATTTATGTTTTTACCTGAAGAATCTAAATGTAGGCATTCTGGTAACTTTCCTAGGATCCACCTTTTCTTGATGCCATGTTCTTCATGGCGTATGTGAACAAGCTCCTGAGTATGGTGCTAACAGGTAGGAGGAAAGAGAGTAAAGCCAAACTATGTGTAATCTTAGCTCCCTCCTCGTTGGGTTGCCAGACAAGTGGTCTCCTGCTATAAGTCTCTACCACTGCAGGGCCTGGCCCCTCTCCCTCTGGCCCCATCAGGCACAGAGGTGGTAACAGCACCTCCCTATTACTACTTCCTATGGAGCTTCAGGGAATAGCATTGTTGGTTTTTCTTTTCTCTTTCCACACAAAGAAAGTTGATTTTTCTTTCTTTTTGTAAACATCCTTTTATTAATCCTTTTACAATTACCTTCCGTTTGAGGGTATCATTTGTTTCTGCTGATACCTTAAGTATATGGAATATGAATCAGGATAAAAGGATTAGTACCTGTGGTATGGCATATGGTATAAATATTTAGAAGAAAACATGGGAGAAAATCTTTAGACCCTAGTACTAGGTGAAGAATGTTTAGTCATGACATGAAAAACACAATTCCATAAAAAAATTAATGTCTTCATATAGTGATTAAAAGGCCATGAAGGCTATGTTAAATAGTTCAATGAAAATATTTCAGATTGTATATAAATTCAGCACATTGTGCCCCATGATTACACCAATGTACACAATTATGACTTAATAAAAATTAAAAAAAATAAAAAAAGAGTCTACTAATTTTAAAAACATACATTTTAGTTGATAATGTTCAAAGGTGTCAAAAAACAATACAGACATATTCAACAGTTATTCATTCATTCAATAAACAATAAGTGATCATCTATTTTGTGCCAGCACAAGTATGGGCGTTGGGTGTACAATATTGAACAGGACACATTCCTTGACCTAAAGACCTTCAGAGAATCTGGGAAACAACTCTCATTTTTACATATATAGAGAGATATCATGCTTTTGGCAATGCAAGCAAGAAAAATAATGCTTGTATAATTAGATATGCTAACCCTCCAGTATGGCTCTGCTATCAAACAATTACCTAACTTTGAAGAAATTGTTAATTTTTCTGAACTTCATTATTTCCAAAAAGACAAAATTGTGTCTATGGAAAGGAACCCAATCTCTGTAAAAGAATTTAAAGCAATGTATTCTGAGCCAAAAACGTATGAACATGGGTCAGAGAGCCACATCAAACAAGGCTTGACCAAGTGGTCTCACCACAGCTGGTGGTTCCATAATGACTTCTGAACCATTGGTGGGTCTAATCCAGATGTTATAAGACTCCAGACCATAACCAAGGCCTTTTGTCATGACAAGAGACAGAGATCTCTGCCAAATGGATCTTGCTCTTACTCTGTAAACCTATTTTATCCTTCCTTAATAACCTTTGTTTACCCTTGCCTTGACTTTGGTGGATCTGGTCATTCTTCAGCCAAGAGCACACCAAGAACTGAGGACAAGACTGGTAAACCCAACAAATTGACCCAGCATTAAAACCTCAATATTACAAGAAATGTTATCAATAACAAACATGAAAACCTACTCTGCACTGAATCTCCACCAATCTGAAATCTATAAGTAAAGACAAACTGTAGCCAAATATAACCAAAAGAAAAAGGTAAACACAAAGTTTCCACTGGCTCCCAACATCAATTTTTTATTATACTTTTCAGCCATCACATTTTAATGCTCTTGATACCAAATTAACTGAAAATTGGTTTGTCTATCAGCTGTTAGTGATACTTCTCCAAACAAACAATTCAAAAAGTAATTTTTATTAAAAAAAATCAAAATAGGCAAGTAGCCAACTCTCTTGAAGAAATGGGAAAATAACACAGTCTCTCTCCATCTTTAAGAAGTATTTTCTATTTATACTTGCACATTTGCAAGGAAGGAATTCCTGTTTCCCTTTATGGCAATATAAAGACATTGAGTGAAGAGAAACGTCTGGACTTCCTGTGTTGTGCTGACCCTATCTCCATCTCTCAACACTTTCTGCCATCATGCTCATATTAAGACTCTATTTCCTAGAGTTGGAGCAATTGACTCTCCATCCCAAACAAATAAAGATATACTCTTATTTCAGGTAGCTAAGGATCTACTTTAGGTAGAAAAGATTCCTTAAAGGGAAAGAATGAGGAATGGAAACCATCCTCTCCTTGCATTTGAATAACATTCAAGTCAACACATTTGATTTCTAAATGACAAACAATGAAAGGATGCTTTGACTGCCTTTAAGGTCTTAGAGAGGTAGGTAAGAGCCTCTTATTAGAATAACCCAGAGTTAGAACCAAATTAGTTATTGGCCACTATAACCAGAAGCAAGGCAAATATCATTTTTATGCCTTATTTTCCTCATCAGAACAATAATGCTTGTTTTTTTTTATTAAAGTTTTAAAATGGTTAACAGAAAAGTCATAACGAATATTAATCTCTGCTTAGCGCCTATGGCTCAAGAAGCTAAGGCACCAACCACATACACCTGAGCTGGCAGTTCGAATCCAGCTCAGGCCTGCCAAACAACAATGATGGCTGCAACCAAAAACTAGCCAGGCATTGAGGTGGGCACCTGTAGTCCCAGCTACTTGGGAGGCGGAGGCAGGAGACTTGCCTGAGCCCAGGAGTTAGAGGTTGCTGTGAGCTGTGATGTTACGGCACTCTACCTAGGCTGACAGCTTGAGGCTCTGTCTCAAAAAAAAAAAAAAGAATATTAATCTCTTTGCAACAGAGTTTAAGAAATGATAAAACCTAGAATATTTTATATGATGGTATATGAATGTAAAATTATTGTCTAATTTCAAGTGTATGTAGTATGTAGAAGTACAAGTTTCTCATAAATTCTTTTTTTCTTTTTATTAAATCATAACTGTGTACATTAATGCAATTATGGGGTACAATACGCTCATTTTATATACAATTTGAAATACTTTCATCATACTTTCAATACTGGTTAATATAGCCTTTACTGCAGTTTCTTAGTTATTGTGTTAAGACATTTATATTCCAGACTTAGCAGATTTAACATGTACCCTTGGAAAATGCACCATAGGTGTGGTCCCACCAATTACCCTCCATCCACCCATTCCTCACCCTTCCCTCCCACTTCCTTTTTCCACTTCTTCTTGGTCTGTAGTTGGGTTATAGCATTCATATGGAATTGTGGGTGCTTATAAATTGGTTTCATAGTAATGCTGAGTACATTGGACACTTTTTCCCCCATTTTTGAAATACTTTGCTAAGAAGAATATGTTCCAGCTCCATCCATGTAAACATAAAAGAGGTAAAGTCTCCATCTTTTTTAAGGCTGCATAATATTCCATGGTGTACCTATACCACAGTGGTGTACCACTAATGGTTATTAATCCATTCATGGGTTGATGGGCACTTGGACTTCTTTGATGACTTAGCAATTATGAATTGGGCTGCAATAAACATTCTGGTGCAAATATCTTTGTTATAATGTGATTTCTGGTCTTCTGGATATATACCTAGTAGAGTAATTGCAGAATTGAATGACAGGGCTATTTTTAGATCCGTAAGTGATCTCCAAACATCTTTCCAAAAGGAATGTATTAGTTTGCATTCCCACCAGCAGTGCAGAAGTGTTCCCTTTTCTCCACATTCAAGCCAACATCTATGGTTTTGAGATGTTGGAATGTGAGCCAATCTTACTGAAGTTAGATATCTCAAAGTGGTTTTGAATTGCATTTCTCTGATGATTAAGAATGATGAGCATTTTTTCACATGACTGTAGGCCCTGTGCCTGTCTTCTTCAGAGAAGTTTCTCTTCAAGTCCCTTGCCCACACTGAGATGGGGTCACTTGTTATTTTCTTGCTAACAGGTGTGAGTTCTCTGTGGATTCTAGTTATTCAGATATAACCTGCAAATATCTTCTCCCATTCTGAGGGCAGTCTCCTTGCTTTACATACTGTGTTCTTAGCTGTGCAGAAGCTTTTTAGTAGACTTACCCAGGAAGAATTGGAAATGTTGAACAGACTTATATCAAGTACTGAAATAGCATCAACTACACGAAATCTCCCAAAAAAGAAGAGTCCAGGACCAGACGACTTCACATCGGAATTCTACCAAACCTATAAAGAGTAGTATAAAGAGTAAACTAGTACCTATATTATATAACCTTTTCCAAAGCATAGAAAATGAAGGAATATTTCCCAACACCTTCTGTGAAGCAAATATCACCCTGATCCCCAAACAAGGAAAAGACTCAACAAGAAAAGAAAATTATAAACCAATATCTTTAATGAATATAGATGCAAAAATATTCACTAAGTCCTAGCAAACAGAATCCAGCATCACATCAAATTATACACCATGACCAAGTTGGTTTTATCCCAGGGTCTCAAGGCTGGTTCAATACACGCAAATCTATAAATATAATACATCACATAAAAAAAATAAAAAAACAAAGAACATATGATTCTTTCAATTGATGTAGAAAAAGGTTTTGATAATATCCAGCATCATTTTATGATCAGAACACTTAAGAAAATGGTTATAGAAGGGACATTTCTTAAACTGATAGAGGCCATCTACAGCAAACCCACAGCCAATATCGTATTGAATGGAATTAAATTGAAATAATTTCCACTCAAATCAGGAAGGTTGCCCATTGTCACTACTGCTTTTTAACATTGTAATGGAAGTCATAGCCATCACATTCAGGCAAAAAAAGGCAATCAAGGGTATCCAAATAGGAACAGAGATCAAACTTTCACTCTTTGCAGATGATATGATTGTATATCTAGAAAACCCAAGGGATTCAACTACAAAACTCCTTGAAATGATCAAGGAAAACAGCAGCATCTCAAGTTACAAAATCAATACTCACAAATCTGTAGCCTTTGACCAAAAATAGTGAAGCTGAAAAAATAGTCAAGGACTATATTCTATTCACAGTAGTGTCAAAGAAGATGAAATATTTAGGAGTTTAACAAAGGACGTGAAAGATCTCTATAAAGAGAACTACGAAACTCTAAGAAAAGAAATAGCTGAAGATGTTAACAAATGGAAAAACATACCACGCTCATGGCTGGGAAGAATCAACATTGTTAAAATGTCCATGCTACCCAAAGCAATATACAATTTTAATGCAATCCCTATTAAAGCTCCGCCATCATACTTTAAAGACCTCGAAAAATAATACTTCATTTTATATGGAATAAAAAAAAAAAAAACTAGAATAGCCAAGACATTACTCAGAAATAAAAACAAAGCAGGAGGTATCACACTACCAGACCTCAGAATATACTATAGGTCGATAGTGATCAAAACAGCATGGTACTGGCACAAAAACAGAGAGTTAGATGTATGGAACAGAATAGAGAACCAAGAGATTAACCCAGCTACTTACCATCATGTGATCTTTGATAAGCCAATCAAGAACATTCAGTGGAGAAAAGACTCCCTGTTTAACAAACGGTGCTGGGTGAACTGGCTGGCGACTTATAGAAGACTAAACCTGGAACCACACCTCTCACCATTAACAAAGATAGACTCTCACTGGATAAAAGATTTAAACTTAAGACATGAAACTATAAAAATTGTAGAAGAAATCAGGGAAAACACTTGAAGAAATTGGCCTGGGAGAATATTTTATGAGGGGGACCTCCCCACCCCTGGGTAATTGAAGTAACACCAAAAATACATTACTGGGATCACATTTGAACTTCAAATCTGAACGCAAGTGTGAGTCTAAATTTCCATCAGTGCTGGGCCTCACAGAATGATTCCAAACTTTGCTACTGTAAATTAGCTGTGAAAGTCTCCCGAGAGGGGATCATTATAAGCATATCATGAATGCAGATATACTCTTTTTGAGACAATCCTGAATCCATTACCTTACATCCATTTTCCTGGAGATGAGTAAGTGGCACTTTCTATCAAAGCAAGACTTGTCCACCCAAAGCATTAAATAGAACCTTGTTATTACCTTCTAATCAGGTCCACAATCATAGCGGAATGCCTAGGAAACTGAAGAGGCAGCTGAAAATCTTCCCTCTGGCTTTCAGTTCTATATTTACCAAGTCCTGGAGAATCAAGCCAGTTTTTTTTTTTTTTTTTTCTTATTCCTGGTGCTCAATTTTACTTTAGCTTCTTTAAGTCCATCCTCCTTTATCAGTCTTGTAATTCTCCAGGGTGGTGTGAGCTAGGATGGAGGGAAGGCAGTGCTAGAGTGAGTACCCCATGACTGCTAGTCTTAAAACTCCTCCAAACCACTGGCATTGCCCAACTTGGAAACAAAATCTCAAATATGTATGCCATCATATGTCTTCCATACATCCAGGGCTAACAGTAAGGTCTCAACTTAGTAGAGTTAGTTGTGCATGAGGAGAGCCCCACAATATTTCTTGTTCCCAACAGCCTATCCTGCACTGTGGGAGGGTGCTGGCATCCTTCTGTTTTACATATAAAGCCATTTCCCTTTTGATTTGACCAGTCTTGATTTTTCTTTTTTAAAGAAAAATAATATATATTCCTTCAATAGTAAGCCATGGAAAGTGGTTAGTTGTTAAGCTAACTGAATTACCTGGCTCCTTCTATGCTTAGTTAATAAAGAAGAAGAATGAAATCAAGTTGAACCTGCAGAAATCTTTGGCCAGTAAAAGGTAAGAATCAGGGACACCGTTGACATTCAAATATCAAATTGTGAACTTTAAAAAGAATAAATAAGACTTTAAAACTTATTCCTAAATATCTGCAAACAATGTGCAGCCAAATGGTTTTTCAAAGATTTCTTGTCTTTTAAGCAGAGGTGCCAAAAAAAGACAGCTACCATTTGAAAGATTTTTGTTTTTAAAAAAGGAAGTAGCATTTTACTGTTTAATTTCCTTCTGCAAGAATGCTACACTGCTTGACTGATTTGGGTTGGGATGTTTCTGAAGTCAAATGTTGGTTTTCTCACTAATAATGGATTGTTTCTTTTATTATAATTTGGCACTGTACAGGCACCACAGAGTTCAGCAAAATTTAAGCCATGAACCTGCATGAAAGTAGAGATCTCCAATTGTATGTGAAGCCCACACACTGTACTCCTTGACTGAATTATTGTACACAGCTATGACTCAATAAAAATAAATAAATAAATAAAAAAGACTAAAAAAAAAAAAGAAAGAAAGTAGAGATCCTCAAAAATACTGATCTATTTTTCTTTTCACTTAGATGTATATAAAAATGAAAATAAAAAATATAAAATATGTATAATATATATAATGTATATGTATATGTATAATATATATAATCACAGCATTAAATGAAACATCCTATTTAAATATATACTTGAAAATATTCTTTAGAATTGAATTTTACAAATAGAAACACAGTCTTATAATTACACAACTACTTTCTTTGGGATAAATGAATGGTCTATTTTTACTCTTTTAAGAGCTTCCTGGCAGTCACTACCAAAATTGCCGCTGCTTCATTTGATAAGGACATTGTTAAAAGGTAGATTACTAAGAAAGAGTGAGTCACAAGTTGATGGCTTTACCTTTAAGGACAGAAGATTTTCACAAAAAACATATGCAAGAAGAGAATCTGGTTTCTTTGGTTTTAGTTCTGACTCCCTTCCAGCAAGTATAAGGAGCAAGGTTCTTGGACCAATAAATTGTCTGCTGAAAAATCACTGGCATGAGGAAGATTGATTAATTAGAGAAAAAGACTTAAAACTTTATTTTCATGTGCATACACAGAAGCCCTCAGAATAAAAAACTCTATTTTGCACTGAAGTACAGAGGTTTTTAAAGATGGTGACTTGGATTGTAGCCAAACAGGTTTTTGGTGGCAACACAGGTTATGAGAGGGAGTAAGGAAGGTTGGCCCACAGAAGTGGTTGCTTTCTATGCAGATAAAGCCTCATAGGTAGCAGCCTCAAGAAAGAATGAATGGTAAATGTTCCATTCAAAGAAATATGCTCTAGAGTAAAATGTTTCTAAGTTTGAAATTGCCCTTTACAAATCAATAAAAGGGTGCAAGATGAGAACTGTGATAAAAGCACAACAGCTAAAAATAATGATAATAACCAGCCACTGTCCCCTTGTTTGCTTTCCTATAATTGCTACTTGGTTTATATGTCTTTCTAATAAAATGAGTTGTCAGGGAGCAGAAGAGAAATTCTGTTGAGGAGCAAAAGAATGAATGCTAGGCAGGGTGAATGGATGGGGAACAAAGCTTACCTAATAAATGATAAATAGTTCTCTTTGGAATCTGATGAGACAATGCTTCTTAAAGAGTCTGTTCAGGTATAGCCACATTTTGGTGACACTAACTTTTTTTGGAGAGTCTGAAGTAGGATTGGGAGAGATCAGAGAGAACTTGAAGTGTCTTCATTCAGTCCAGCATACCAAAATGCCATATTTGGGGGTATTGATTTCTAAACTCCAACACTTGATTATTTGATGAATATAAATAACCCCAAATAAACTAAGAGACAACAGGGGCTTCACTAATAGACAGGACAGAGCAAAGGGCTGTAGCTCTGCTGATGTTCAGACTCAATTCCAGGTGGTGAGACTGACAAGCAATATTAACTGAAATTTTATTATAATTTTGTCTTCAACCTATGCCTCTTTTATAACACACAGGGTAAATAAGTTTCAATGTTTTAAAGAGTCACAAGGGGTAAGGAAATACAGAATCTTCTAAAGAAATAAAGGAAAAATCATGAAGTAGAAGGATAATCTGATGCTTTCCAGAAGACTCTAAACTATCACACAGTATTTCAATACTGAAAGGTTTCAAATGAATCCCTAGAGTCTCTTTTTCTCTTTTGTTCCTGTTACCTTTTTCATCTTTATTGTTTGTTTTCTCTGTGTCAGCATAAATAGTATTGGCAGCATGGGGGGCTAAAACATTAATAGCAAAGTGTGATCAAGGGAAATTGCACTTTTCGTGAATCCACAGCAGCACTATCCTCATACTTATATCATAATAGTACCTTTATTATTATCATTATCATAGTACTTTACAACATAAAATAAGGTTATATTTTTATAGTTTATATAGACTACTGTACCTGTATAGTATCTGCATATTAGAGTATTAGTGTACTGAATGACATGAATACAGAGTTGTAAGTACATTCAGAAATGTGTTGTACTACAAATGTCCATACTTGAAATAAAAGACAGAAATTTTTTTAAATTCTCCATGGGCTAACTAGCATTTGGTATAAAGAGTTAGCTATAACCCAAAGATAAATATCTCAGCTTTCTCCATAATGGCTTTCCTTTGCACTCAGCTAATTGCCTTAGAATACATTTGCAGTTTCCCTATCAATAGTATTCCTGGCTTGTTATAGGAATCCAATTTCACTTATCTCATGCATAAATTATAAGCAACTTGTAATCAGCAAGACACAATGTTGGACTTAAATTATGGAAGGTGAGACAATACACGAGACTGTGGGATGGCTAAACATTGCAGCTGAATCGTATCAGAATGAGCTACTAAATTCCAAAAAGACATGATAGCGAATAGGAGAAAGTCAAACTGATTGAAGTCTAGCCTTCTGGATATTTCATATGACATATGGGGAGTAGATTCAATGAAAATAAAATTGGAAAGGCTATTGTGATTGTTGGTTTTATGAAACTTTGAAATACTTTGATCTTGAGTTAGACTTGGAACAAGGCATTTTCTGCCTTATTCTCAAAAAAGTCTTGATATTCTCCCATTTTTTGGCATCTTTATCTCAGTAAATGGCGTCATGATTTTTCAAGTCAAAAAAAAAAGGCAGCATTGATTTCTGCCTTTATATCTGATCTATTACCAAAATCTAAAAGTTCTATTTTTTGAAATGCATAAAAAAAATATATTTTTTTTTCATGTCCATTATCAGCACCCTCATCCAAGCTCTCATTATCTCATGGAGTTCCATCTCAGCAGGTAGCTAGTTCTCCATTCTCTACTCTTGTCCACAATGTAAGCATTCTCATCAAAGCAGAAATAAAGAAATAAATTGGAATTTATTAGTCCCCTGACTGAAATCCTCCAATGGCTTTCTACTTACAACCTGAATAAAACCTTCTCTGAATGAAAACCTTCAATGCCCCAAATGACCTTATTTTTCCCACCTTATCTGACATCTCACACTAAGTCCACTCATTTAATCATTTCTTTTTGTTTCCTATTTTAATGTAAGCTTCAAGATGCAAGGATATTGAGTCTCTTGTTCACTATGAAGGTACACTTCAGTTCCTAGTAATTGGCATAAATTATGTGCTAAATAAACATATGAAATCAATGAGGAAATGCAAGCATACAATTCAGCTTGATCTCTGCCTTCTCTACTGTTCTGTATAACTCTAAGGGGCTACCCATAGTGACTCCAAGGAAGTGCCCTAAAACCACACTTCAGTGACAATCATTGCTGAAGCTGGGTCTCCAACTCACAATTCTCAAGACAAGGTGGAAATGAGCTTTATGCTCATTACTCTCTTTTACTTAACATTTTTTTTGTCACAGTTGGCCTGAAATCAAACAAAGTTATGAACTAAAATAAAATGTCTTAAGATACTTCCCCAGCTGACTGAATAAGCCCCTGCTTGGCCAAGGCTACACCAGAAAAAAACCTAAAACTGAGTTGTTGACCACAAGAAGAAGGGCGGTTGTCAGCAGTACTTTGTTACACTCCTTCTCTTTTGCAATTACTCCTTGAAACAAGATGCTAAATCTTTAACAGGAGATAGGCCATGCATGACAAAGCTTAAGCCATACTTGCAAGTAAGCCATCATTCCAAGCCTAAGGACAAAGTTTCATTTCTTTAACCAATTACAAATCAAAGGATCTTTAAACCTACCTATTAGTTGTAAACACTCTCCCTCCTTTTGAGATATCTGGCTTCTTTGGGCCAAACTATGCTTTCCATGTACTGATTTATGACTTTATGTATAACTCTTGTTTTCATAAATCTATAAAACCAAACTGTAACCCAGTCAGATTGGGAACAATTTTCAGGACCTCTTGAAGCCAGGTGCTCCAGTTCATTGGTCAGACACATTTGTCTCAGAATAAATTCCTTTAAATTATTTTATGAAGTTTGTCTTTAATTTTTTCATTAACAGACTAAATATCATACTCTTAACTCATGAGGCAACAGATCTAAAATATATATTAGGTTAAATCTGTACATTCGAGAAACGTAGAAGTAATACATAATCGGCAATGTAATTATTAATTCATTCCATAGATATTTATTGAGTCTCTTACTGAGCAGTTTATAGGCCTGAGGCCTATAAAATTGGGGATAAGGGATTTTTAAAAAAAATTTAGAAAAGCTTATTTATTTTTTTGTTTTTTTGAGTTTTCGAAAATGTATGACCATCTGAATACTTGTCTAGGGCTTCTGCCAGAGCCTTAAAAAAAGCCTGTGAAAATGAGGGGGAGTAATTTTGATGAGCTTGGTAGTAGGTGGTGCTCTAAGAGGCTACAAAACATTATATGGATGACAAACATCAATCAAGAAAAATGCTGTCCCATCTCCAAAGGAGACACAGTTAGAGAAGTGGAATTGTAATACATATAATGACCACACAAAAATTTTGGGACAGTGTTAGAATTCATTATTTTACTTACAAGAAATACAGTCAATAGTGACTTCCTTTCTGTTTCCCCCATGATAGTTTCAACTTCCTCAGCTCATGGTATTGCTGGGAGGGCGTCATTGTTTCCATCCCCATGGCACTCAGTAGACATTAGATATCGAGCTGGGGAAAGAGCACTTTCCTGAGATGGTTAAATGAGTGTCAAAGCCTTGAGAATTTGCAACAAGCTTTTGGGGACCTTACACCTTCCTGAACAATTTTTTCAGTGGTTTCAAAAATTTAGAAAAGGATGAATTTCACTGACAGATAAGGAGAGGAATGGGCATCCAGTGACCACAATGACTGGGGAAAACAAATCTGCTGCAGAAAAAAATGGTTCATGAAAACAATCAAGTGACATTTAAGGATCTGGAAGCTACCTACTGGATCCCTGGCAGTGTCCAAAATCCTGCACATTTGTCTTCAAGTGAGAAAAGTTTCATCACTATGGGAGCCTCACATTTTGACAGATGAAGCAAAAGTGCGTCTGTGTTGAATGATGTGAAGAAATTCTGTTAGATTCAATGAAGGCAAGTGTAGACATATTTCTGACATCATTACTGGTGATGAAAACTGGATTTGCTACTTTAATCCAGAGAATAAGTATGAGTTGACAGTGTGGATTTTTTTTCCTGATGAAAATCCACCAATGAAAGTGAAGCTGTGCCAAAGAGTTAGAAAGAAAATGGAGGCAAATTTCTTCTCTGAAAGTCGTTATGTTTCGCCTGTTCCTCTGGATCAGTGGTTCTCAACCTTCCTAAGGCCATGACACTTTAATATAGTTCCTCATGTTTTTTGGTGACCCCAACCATAAAATTATTTTCATTGCTACTTCATAACTGTAATTTTGCTACTGTTCTAAATTGTAATGTAAACATCTGATATGCTGGAGACCTCCAAAGGGATCACAGCCCAAAGGTTGAGAACCGCTGCTTTGGATGAACAAAGGACTATTACAGCTCAGGAGTACACAATAGCATGTCTACCAAAAGTTTTCAGGAAGCTTCAGAAATGGCAGCCAAAGACAAGATTGTGGGAAACAATCTTACACCATGACCATGGGTCCACCCACATAACTAACATCACAATGTAGTTCCTGGAGTCCGCAGAGGTTACTTACACTTGTAGTAGTTCTTCCAAATGAAGAACTGGAGAAAATAGTTCTCCATTTTGTATAGAATCATAAAAAAACCTGTAAAGTCAAGGCAATTATTAGTAATAAAAACAACTCTTGAGGCATCACTCTATCAGACTTTAGGCTTTATTACAAGTCTGCAGTGATCGAAACAACATGGTATTGGGAAAAAAATAGAGACATATTCATGTAGAAACAGATAGAAAACCAAGAAATGAAACCAGTCTCTTGTAGCCAATTGACCTTTGATAAACCAAACAAAAGCAGATTAGTGGGTAAAAGAACCCCAATTTAATAAATGGTGCTGAGAGAACTGGATAACCACATGTAAAAGACTGAAACTGTATACATACCTTTCACCACTTACAAAAATTGACACAATATGGATAAAATATTTAAATCTAAGTTATGAAACAATACAAATCCTAGAAAAAATGTGGGAAAAACTCTTGATGATGTCATCCTGGGGTAAGATTTTATGAAGAAGGTATCAGAGGCAATTGCAACAACAAAAATAAACAAATGGGGCTTAATTAAACTGAAAAGCTTTTGCACAGCTAAAGATACAACAATTAAAGCAAATAGACAAACTTCAGAATGGGAAAAGATATTTGAATGTTACAAATCTGACAACAACTTGATAACTAGGATCTACAGAGAACTCAAATTTACCAACAAAAAAGGAACAAACAAACCCATCCACCTCTGAGCAACAGACATGGACAGAACCTTCTCAGAGGAAGACAGATGAATGTCCAACAAACATATGAAGAAATGCTCATCTTCCCTATTCATCAGAGAAAAGCAAGTCAAATCGCCCTGAGATATCACCTAACCACAATGAGAATAGTCCACTTCACAAAGGCCTAGAGATGCAGATCTGGTGCGAGTGTGGAGAAAGAGGGACACTTTTACGTGGCTGATAGGAGTGAACACTAATATAGCCTCTTTGGAAACAATTATGGAGACTCCTCAAAGAACTCAAATTAGATCTCCCAAAACCATACTGGGCATCTACCCACAAGAAAAAATATCATTTTATCATAAAAACATT
Source organism: Perodicticus potto (assembly GCA_963574655.1). Lineage (NCBI taxonomy): Eukaryota > Metazoa > Chordata > Mammalia > Primates > Lorisidae > Perodicticus > Perodicticus potto. The sequence continues at coordinate 7,290 of CAUYRH010062990.1, read as the reverse complement.
TATGCCAGAATATTGATCACAGCTTAGTTTACAATCGCCAAGACATGAAAACAAACTTAATGCCTATCAATTCAAGAATGGATTAACAAACTGTGGTATATGTGTACCACGGAATACTATTCAGCTGTAAGAAAAGATGGTGACTTTCCATCTTTCGTATTAACCTGGATAGAGATGAAACACATTCTTCTTAGTGAAGTATCACAGGAATGGAAAAGCAAGTATCCAATGTACTCAATTTTATTATGAAGCCAGTAGATGATCTAACACAGCACACATAGGAGAAAAACTTAATTCTATTTCAGTTGGGTGGAGGGGGAATGAGGGAGAGAGGAGAGGAGGGGCTATTGGTGTGCTCCCACATAAAGAGCACAAGGTAGGGGTGTATGGTACATCTTTTTGGTGTGGGACACAACTATAAGAGGGATTCTACAGAAAAAAATTCAAAAATTGTGACCTGGTTGTTTGTACCCTCACAATAACCTGAAGAAATAAAGGAAACATTGAAGAAGTTTAAACAGGGAAATGGCGTATGAAATATTTCTTAATAAGCTTATTCTTTTGGTCATGTGGAAGAAGGATTAAAGCAGGGCAATCCTGCAAATAAGGGAACCAGATGGAATGCTATTGTTGCATTCAGTGAGTGAGAAAAGAGCGAGGGCTTGACATAGAGGGTTGGGGTGATGCTAGCTTTCATCCCATGTTTCTCATTCTCATTTGTACAGAAAGAATGGGAAAAAGGGGTAGCTTGTCTAGTTGCATCTGACTTGCTCCTCCTATGCTGGTGTTGGTAATGACTTCATCCTCAGTTTTGTCATCTGACAAGTGAAAGAACTAACCTAGACAATCTTTGACCTTGTCTTACAATGCAAAAATTCTGTAGACAACACAGTTCCCCAATTCTCTCATAGAACTGTTATTTACTGCTCCTTTTTTGCAAGTTAGGAAAAGAAAATTAGCTCATTAAGTTGGAATTAATCCTCCAATTGTGCTGTCTTATATCTAGAATGCCAGGCATTGATATGGACTCTTTATAAATAGTAATTAAACTCAGCTATCTTATGAGAAAAGTTCTTCAAAAGAAGAGTACAATTTAAAATACATTCTAAATTAAAGAGTTAGTTGTATTTTCTCACGTGTCATAAAAAAGCAGAAAATATGTTTCTCTCCTTTTCAATATATCGTATATTATTTATTTTAGAATGGCATAAATTAACAATTATATACAGCTAAGCACCCCAAAATCCAATACTCATAGTTATAAACTTTAAGCAGTTTTAAATAATTCTACTCATTAATTCTAATTACAGTACTATTGGCGTGTTCAAACTGTGCACTTGAACCAGAATCAAGCAGGTGCTGGCTCCCATTCACAACATGGACATAGGTAAGTAAGCCATTATGTAGACCTCATACACTTAAATGTAATGCATCTTAATTTACATAGTAAGCAGCACCACATGGAATTAACCTGCTTATATTTGAGCATATTTGACCCCACAAGCAACAATTTCATATATATCATCATAATACTAGTATATGAGTCATTAAAAACAAAATTTCTACAAATTTTATTTTTCAATTAAAGATAATTTCTATTTGTAATAATTTTAATTTATCATACACATTTTTGAAGTATTAATATATAAAGTGTAGGATATAAAACCCAAGGCAAAGTAAGATTCATCATGAAAAGATTTCACTTTTAAATGTATTAGAAGAAGATTCTGAATATGAAATCGCAGTTCTGGACTCTGAGTAAACATCACACGAATTACAGGCTTCATCTGGACTTTTCCCAAATCATCTAAATGGAAGGTGAGAGCAAATCTCATATTTCAAGGCCTCTACAGGGGTGACCTGGAACTCCAGCTGCAAAGTGCATGCCTTCAAAGCAGCCAGACTGGAAAGAGCGCAGCTCTGGTTCCCAGTAGGGAGTGAGGAGATCACGTATTTCACAGGCAGCAGCAATGCCAGATGGAAGTGAATCTGAGTATGTTTAGAAAAATAAACTAAAAACTGCTGAGGGAGATGCTAGTTAAAGTGCATCAGTAAGGAGACAGAAGGGAAGATTAGAATTGACATGTGAGGTCGTAGGATGGTGAGCAGAATTTGTTCTGAGAGAATACTGGATAAAGTAAAATAAGATGAAGACAGGAAAATTTCAGGACTTTAGAGCAGAGCAGAGCAGATCTTTTCTCCTATTATTTCTTTGAAATAATGCCCTTAAAAAGGACTATTTCAAAACTGTGGGCACTCCGAGACTGGCTTCTCAGTGGTGAGTCTAAAGTGATTACACCACTGTGTGTACGTCCGTATATCTATACATACACACACTCGTCTATTTGGGCATCCCAGAGGTTATTTAGACTTTAACATGAATTTTATTTCTCAGTCTCCCCTGACATCAGAAAGAAACTCCCCAAATCAGAAGACGCCCTCACATCCCACAATGAGACATCTTAAGCCTGGCCTTTAAGGTCTTTAACAACAGGGATGGAGAGGGAAAGCTCCAGAAAGCTGCCCAAGATAGGGCAAAGTGCCAATGCTTGCATCTGGCATTTAGGGAACCCCATGATCAAGGAAGGCTGGCACCAGCAACTGCTGGAATGGAGGCAGCGCAGAAGTACCACCCCTTGGGTGTTGCTTCAAGTGAGGACAGGAAGGACGTGGGACCAACAAATGCCCTAATCCCCTAACTACTTCCCAGCCTTGCCCTAGATGTGGGGGCCCCCACTGGAAGTCAGACTGTGATCAGGGCTTTTAAGGCAAGCCCCCATCTCCTTCCAGGCAGGCAGAGACCCCACTTCTACTTGACCTCCTGGGCCTCGTTAATAAAGACTGACAGTGCCTGAGGATGACTGCCCTAGCCCTCGTTACCACCACCAACCTTCGGTAACTTTGACAGTGGCAGGTAGGCCAATTTCTGTCCTTATTAATACTAGGGCAACCTATTCTGCCTTCTGAGAATAGAGAGGCATCGGGAGTCTCCATTGTGGACGTAGATGGACTTATCTCTTAACTCATCACTATGCCATCCTTATACTGTCTTCAAGATGTCTTTTCATTTTTACACTCCTTTCTAGTCATACCATCCCGTCCAACACCCCTTTTAGGCAAGGACATCTTAATACAACTATGAGCTACAATTTCACTGGGACTCCAGGGTACATATCATCTGCTAAACCCTCTTCTTTCCTCCTTTTACTCCAGCCTTTGGACACATCTCTGGAAACACTATTCCCTTCCCACTACCTTCTAAGCAATTTAACCCCCTTGTTTGGTATACAGAAATACCTTCTACTGCTTCCCACCCTTCTCCCTTCAGATAAACCTTAAAGAACCTTCACACTTTCCTTTACAAAAACAATACCCAATTCCTCCCACTGTCCAACAGGGACTAAAGCCCATTATCACCCACCTCCTGTTTAAACATCTCCTACTACCCACCTGTTCTCCATATAATATCTCCATCTGCCCTGTCAGAAAGCCAGATGGATTGTACAGACAAGTTCAGGATCACTGCTTCATAAATCAGGCTATCTAGCCCGTACACCTGGTAGTCCCCAACACTTATACTCTTCTTTCTCTTATTCCTCCAGATGCCACCCACTTTATGGTACTGGAGGTAAAAGATGTCCTTTGTGCCATCCCCACACCCCAACTCCCAGGACTACACATACTTTTCTCATCCTACAAATGACTCCATTAGACTTCGCCTATATCTCCTGCTTCTGCAGATCTTCCTAAACCCAGTGAAAAAGACCCTTCTATCTCCACACTCTGAGCAGTAGGTATAACAGCTCAAGACTTCCCCATCCAAACAAGACTTTCCAACTCATCTCCTAGGTGGTCACTAGTAGAACTAGCCCTCTGATCCCAGGAACCAGTAACAAAAGATGTTCCCTTGTTTCCTGTACACAGCAGGAAACATAACAACCAGTCTCTCACTTCCTTCCACCAAAGGAATATATTTTCTTTGCAATGACTCAGCCTACCTAGTTCTTCTCCCACTATGAAAATGATGATGCATCCTAGTCCTCCTAACACAACCAATTTACCAAGGATCTCCCACTTAAAATTCCCCCTTCCATTACTTAACTGGTCAAATACACATGAAGGCACCAGCAGCTGTAGCCAGTGCAGTTAACTCTCCTAGCCATCTCAGGAATCCTAATTGGAGGCACAGCATTATATCTATAGCAAGAGACATCCAAACTGACATTTGGAGCCTTACAAAGCCTAACCCAATCTGTGCAAAATCTCACAGTTCAGCTTAACTCTTTAGCCCAAGTCATGCTTCAAAACAGCCAGTCCCTTGATGTCCTTACTGAGAGTCATGAGGCACCTGCACCTTCCTCAAAGAATAGTTTTTATGTTATATTAATAAGACTGGCCATATTCAAAGCAATTTAGACAAAGTAAAGACCTCCATCAAGTCTTTAAATAAATACAACTTGTCAACATGGAGAAAAGCTCTACAGAACCAACTAATAACATTCCTAATCACCTTTCTTCTCCCGTTAGCCTCATGATTACTGATTTTGGGATTTGCCCTCTTATTCTTCAGACAGTTTATAATTTTCTTAAAAAATACCAAACAATAACCAGCAGAGCTATCAGCCAGTTTGTTCTCTTACAGATGCAAGACCTTAAAAAAGCAGCCACCCATGGCCAACCTCTATCTCCTCCTGGACCCCTTCACTGTTTTCTTTAGGCATCCACAACAGCCTCTCTACAGTGATACACAGCCTAAGAGACACTGACTCCATTTCCACAACAATAACAGAAGAAAAAGTCTGGGATGATAGGTTGGTCAGAGGAATCTCAAACTTAAAATAGAGCAAGCATAGGCCACTCTATTTTTGAGAATAAGGCACTCCATTTGGGCTGTTCAGTGACCTTTGCTGAAAACAACCCCTTCTGGGACCCAGTTAGAAGAATAAAACCTTTAAAAGATAAGCACTCTCGCTCATCAGAGCTGATGCCTATTGTGTTTCAGCCTGCCTTCACCAAGGCCCCAAATAAACTTTATTGCTCCACATCTGGCTTTGTGACTTGATTGAGTCAACCTCATACTCCAATTGAGGCCAATATTGATTATCATTGTCAGAGATTTAAAAATTTATAGATCATAAATACAAACTCTAAAACTGGATATAAACTTTAAAAAAGTACAGTCAACCTAATACCTAAGTAGTAAGACATGCATTAAATAAAAGAATGCACATTCTTTTGAAATGTGTATGGAGACATTTATAAAAATGTCTTATTTGTTAGGCCACAAAGGAAGTCTCTCAATGTTGGTGGAACTGCAGGGAGTTTCAGTCTAGGTCTAGTTTCTTCTCGCAGTTGCACGAACATCCCATTATTGAGAAAAGAAGGATTGCCAAGGAAGAAATTGATTTTTAATACACTAGACATTGTCAGGTGACTGGGAAAAGCCACCTCTCCACTAAAGAAGATCATTTTGTTTTTAATTGTTGGGATTCATTGATGGTACAAAAAAGTAGTCTACACTGTGATTGCATTTGTTAGATAAAGTCCCTCTTACACTTTATCCTGCCCCCAAGAGGTGTGTCATATACTGTGAGCCCCCAACCCTCCCTCCTGCCCTCTCCCTGATCCCTCATTCTCCTATCCTCCCCCTTGTATTAGATCATCTACTGGCTTCATATTAGAATTGAGTACATAGGATTCTTGCTTCTCCATTCTTGTGATGCTTTACTAAGAGTAATGTATAACCTAATCCAGGTTAATACAAAAGATGTAAAGTCCCCATCTTTTTAGGAGTCAAATAGCATTCCATGGTATACATACACCACATTTTGTTAATCTTTCCCTGGGTTGATGGGCATTTAGGCTGTTTTCACATTTTGGTGATTGTAAATTGAGCTGTGTTAAACAGTCTAGTGCAGGGGTCCTCAAACTACCGCCCACTGGCCACATGCGGCCTGCAGAGGACATTTATCCGGCCCGCCGGGTGTTTTTGCCTCCACTGCCTGTCCTGTCTAGCAGCGGATTCAATCCGGCCTGTAAAATCTGTTAGCGGAAAAACCATAGGTTGCATTCCCAAACAAAACATGTGGATTCACTGGAAAAGTTGCAAAAGGAGTTCCAATTTAGATTTAAAGACCTTCATCTCCATGAACAGGACATACAGCTTTTCAATAACCCATTTTCTATTGACATTGAAAATGTGGAGGTCAGTCCCTAAAGTCGCCTCCCCAGCCTCCGGCACCGCCTCGGGCTGGCGTCTCCTGCAGGCGGGAACCAGGCACTGCAGGGTCCGGCAGGGGCGGCCGAGTGCTCTTTCGACTCCGGCTTTCCAGCTTCTCCATGGGGCTGGCCTGCGGCACCCGGATACTCTGAGAACGTTTCCACTGTTGTTTGAAGGACACACACAGTGGGATTCAGAATTCCTGGAGAATTGCCTTTGTGAGAAGCTGAAAGTATTTCTTTAAATTCCCTCTCTTAGTTTTTCAAAGAAACATCAAGAAACCATGAACAACATTAGTAATGAAGAGTTTGACTGTCACTTGCTTGATGAAGATTTTACTGCCAAGGATATTCTGGATCAAAAAATCAATGAAGTTTCCTCTTCTGATGATAAGGATGCCTTCTATGTAGCAGACCTCAGAGATGTTCTGAAGAAACACTGAAGATGGCTAAAAGCTCTTCCTCGTGTCACTCCCTTTTAAGCAGTCAAATGTAATGACAGTAGAGCCATTGTGAAGACCATCACTGCCATTGGGACAGGATTTGACTATGCTAGCAAAACTGAAATACAATTGGTGCAAAGTCTCAGGGTGCCTCCAGAGAGGATTATCTACACAAATCCTTATAAACAAGTGTCTCAAATTAAGTACGCTGCCAATAATGGGGTCCAGATGATGACTTTTGACAGTGAAGTTGAGTTGAAAGTTGCCAGAGCACATCCAAAGGCCAAGTTGGTTTTGAGAATTGCCATTGATGATTCCAAATCAGTCTGTCGACTCAGTGTTAAATTTGGTGCCACCCTCAAAACCAGAAGACTTCTTTTGGAACAGGCAAAAGAGCTAAATATTGATGTCATTGGTATCAGCTTCCACATAGGAAGTGGCTGTACTGATCCTGAGGCCTTCATGCAGGCAATCTCTGATGCCCGCTGTGTCTTTGACATGGGAGCTGAGGTTGGTTTCAGCATGTACCTCCTTGGTGTTGGTGGTGGCTTTCCTGAATCTGAGGATGTGAAGCTTAGATTTGAAGAGATCACTGGTATAATCAACCCAGCATTGGACAAGTACTTTC
>CAUYRH010062989.1:0-87984 GCA_963574655.1 Perodicticus potto | reverse complement strand
TGCTCACCTAGGACTCATCCCTCCACACAGAGGTTATCTTGCAGAGGGAATCTCCACATTATGCTGCCAGGCTTGGGGAGGTGACGTGAATGATGTGAAACTGCTCCCTGTCCTATTCAGTGAGAGTCTGCGCTTATTTCTTTGCTATTTTCCTAAGAGCTCTGTTCTCTCACCTAATTCCCCAAGCCTTGTGAAGGCATTTTCATGTGTGGATGGAGGGACACATTGATGTTTCTGTGAGGGAAATATCTAGTTGACCTCCTCCAACCCTTAGAATTCTAATTTAGGGCCTCAGAATTTATATTGTTATTATTAATAAGAATTCCAACAGATTCTAATTCATATAACTTATTGAATACATTTTAAAATATACTAACTTATCCTATATATAAAGATTAATAATTTTTATTATTTGTATCCTCTTTAGGAGGTCCTTAGAGGACTCTGAAGGAGTTCACCAACTTTCTCTATTATGTACAGTGTTTGAAAACAGCTAACCATGTTACAATTACATCTAAAATAACAGTTAAGTTTCAGCAATGGTTTAAGTCTTCCTTGGCTGGGCGCCTGTAGCTAAAGCGGCTAGGGCACAGGCCACATACACTGAAGCTGGCAGGTTTGAATCCAGCCCAGGGCTGGCCAAACAACAATGGCAACTACAACCAAAAAATAGCCAAGCATTGTGGCAGGTACCTGTAGTCCCAGCTACTTCAGAGGCTGAAGCAAGAGAATTGCTTAAGCCCAAGAGTTGGAGGTTGCTGTGAGCTGTGATACCACAGCACTCTACCCAGGGAGACACTTGAGACTCTGTCTCCAAAAAAAAAAGACTTCCTTAAGAACAATTTCTAGTCTTGCTGAATTTCTCTGAAAAATTTATTTTGAATTCTAAAGTGTGGTTTTGAATTTTTGATTTTGTTTTCACTTTAATCAGCTAAGATTGCTGAATAATTGACTTATTAATTAGAAGACATTGCTCTATACTTTAATCAAACACATATTTGTTATTATTAAATAATAGTCTTCAATTATGTGATCCTTTGAATTTGTGAACCTACTCCATAAGATCACTAAACATAAACTCTTTAAAATATTTAACATACAAAACATAATTATACAATAAAATCACTGAATATTTATGCTGATTAAGACTTCAGAAATCATACTGGATAATATCCTCAGTTAACAAATGAGTAAATGAAGATCCAAGCAGATCTAGTGAACCAGGGAATTTCTTAAGGTAATCCAAAATATCTGATTTTCCCAACATCTTCACCACATTTTATACCTCCACAGCCTCTCAGGTCTTTGCATCTGTTTATTCAACAAATACTAAATGCTTACTATGTTCCAAGCACTGTTAACATCATTGAACAAAAGAGAAAATGTGACATTTATAGTTAAGTGAGGTAAGGCTACCTTGATGATCTTTAGAGGTACAAACATTTTGTTCAAATTTGTCCATTTGGAAATGGTTACAAAGTCAAGAAATCTTGATTTATATATATGCATATGTATATACACGAAAATGTGTGTATATAAATATGAAAAATCACTTTCCAAACAAAAATTCTGCTAATTATGACCCTTTATTTGGGAGTAACATAGAACTGTTGTGTATTAAATGCACTGATTCAAGTAAATAAATTCTATAGTACTCCAACTTCTAAACTTTTCTAGATAATTGTACAAGACTCCTTTCATATTCAAAGTATATTTTTAATCCGTGGTGTTTTATAATTCTGCCTTTCCATAAACAACTACAAGTTTTGAAGATAACTTTATGCCTCTAAGTTTCTTCCTCAGGATGACTTACATATACCCATCAGGAGATAGGCCATTTTTGTCACATCGTAGATCCAACAGCGTCCCACGTAGCCACATTTGTTGGAATCCCGAAAAGTGCAAGAAAATTCTTCTGAACTTTTAAACACTAGTGGCCCAGGAATAGTCCCTATTAAAAATACGGTGTTTGTCAATTCTACATGAAGAGACAATAGGTCAGGATCAAAATTATTTTCTTCTAACATTAAGCATGTTTTATACACATATAAACACACATACATGTGACATGGGTCATCATATAAATATACCATTTAAAATTATCGGATCATTTATTCAGGATTGATAACCACTCAAAACAAGGTGAGTTTTCAAAGTATATATATCCCTGTAGATATAAAACACGTTTCATTTGCATCTTTTTAGAACATTGTACATTCTGCTATTTAGACAACATGTCAATATTTTTGTGGAGTTCTGCATGAAAAATTTAGGAGAAAGTTTTTAAAACAGAGACACTAAATACTGATTTTGTGAACTCAGTATGCCTTCAAAGATCTCTAATTGTGAAATCTTCAATGACTGGAAAATGAATTTGCAACATATATCCATTGTTTATTAGGTTTGAAGAAAGTAACTGAAAATGCAAATGCTTTGGTGTGTGTCTAGCAGCCCCAGAGTCAAACAATCTCAGATCCGAACGGACAGCTGTGGGGCCAGACAGAAACCTGACATCCTCTCTGAGACAGCGTCCCCTCAGCAACAATGTGATTTCCAACTAAAAGCGAAGTCACATGCAAACACACACGCACACCACACTCACCCAGACACACACACACAGAGACACAGAGACACACACGCCCCAGAAACACCAGAATCAGGTTCTCAAGCTAGCAGAACTCTGACGGTTGATTACCTTCTCTAAGCAAATATCGGGCCCTCTCTCCTCCCGACTCTTCCCTCTCACCAGTGCTCACCATCTAGATTTCCCCATCTGGATTGCGCTCTTTTTATGGCTGGTCAAAGTGAAAAAACATAAGCCACTAATTCACCTTTTCTGTTTCCTGTCATCTTTTGCCAATCCATCGTGAATCTTTGTAACACTAATTCCAAACACATCTTGGACACATCCGTGCTTTCCATCCCCATGACAACTCCTAAAATCCAATTTGTTATAATTTAGACTTCAGCAAAAGTCTCTCTTTTCTTTTCCTTCACATTTATGACTTATAAGTATTTTTCCCTCCTGCAACAAAGTTATCTTTTAAACGTAACTCAGACATAACTCATAACATAACTTTGCTTAAAATTCCCCGATGACATTCCTTACAATGTGCAGGGATAGTCTGTGTCCACAATATCATCTCATTCGACCCTCTCTCTTTCAAGACCACACCACTGGCTGTTGCCTACACTACTTCCAATCAAGTGAATCATTGTCAAAAAACTAAAATATGCTCAATTTTTCCAAGTTCACAAAAGCTAATTTTAATCACACATGGATCTAGCTATAGAATTTCTCTGTCTCCCATCAGAGGCACTCCCAAAGTTTTCTGAATTCTTTTATCCCATGCTTTGCAGTCTTCAATCCAATCATGTTTCTAAACCCCTACAACATTTTAAACCAACTTCTTGAGTCAGAGGTCTTCATAAAGTCAGAATGTGGATTTGGAATCTAGCTTTTGCTGTGTAAGAAAGCCAAAGCAAACGGTACATTACCCTCGGCAAAATCAATTTGTTCTTAGGAAAAATTAAGTCTTTTAAAACACCAGATTCAGTGTGTGTTAGTGATTAAAACATTCGAAATACTAGTCTAGGTTAGTGACTTCCCAAACATGCAGGCAAGTTGGGAAGCTGCAAGTGTTTCACAGAACTAACCAAACAAACCATTTGTAGGAGATGATGAATACATTTCAGAATAAATACATTGTCTCTTCTGATCAAATATAATGCAATGTTTTTGTGTCACGGATGAGCTTTGAATTAGGCATTCTCTCTTTACTTAACTGCCCCCTCCACTCTGCAAAGCTTCTCCTCTTTTCACTTGCTTTGTGTCATTCACCCATTATTTTTTGTAATCCTATATCCATGTAGACACACATATCAAAAAAGAAACAATTTGATATAATAAAAGGTTGCCGAAAATCCATACCAAATATTCTCACAATCACAAAGCTTATCCCCAAGGCCAGAGTACGCAGTTTGTCAGGTAAAGTTCTGAAAGCAAAGAGCAGTGGTATCAGCAGCGCGTCGTAACTTCAGAGAGCGGATGCTACACTCAAGGTTAACTTCTTTCCTCGTGCATCATTAAGAAGCATCCTTAGCCGGCTGACAGACTTCCAACCGTCCTGCCCGGGGACAGCAACTCCACCCAGTCCTCCAATCCTGCCCCTCACCAACCCATTCCAAAGCTCCTAACTCTGCCCAAGGAGGAAGGATTTGATGACTCTGCTTGGGTTGCCTTTCTTTTGCCTAAAATGTAAAAGGAAGCTTCCACCCTGTTTTACAGGACTTCTAAATTTAGACTTTTCGTCCATATCTTTCTCATAAGACATCAGTCTTAAGTATAAATTCTTGTCTTGAGCAAAATTGGCTCCTCCCCTGGTTCTCCCTGATTCAAAAGTGGAGCTGTCTTGCTGGGCTCTGTGGCTCTGGGAAGCCAGGGCTTGAGTTTGAGCTCAGGAGTTTGAGACCAGCCTGAGCCAAGAGGGAAACCCTGTTTCTACTAAAAATAGGGGGGAAAATAAGGAATCATTATTTCATGACTTCTCAACCCAGACCCTGCAATGAGATCCTTTTTCTCGTGCACCATAGCCAATCAGGAATCAATTACTGTGGGTTTTGGTTAAAAAATGGCATTTTTTTCATCATTTTCTTTTTGCATTTTTTCATCTCTAATTTCACGGGCTTATTTTAAGCCTGTGTATTTTCCTAATTTACCTCTCAATAATCATCTTCATATCCTTAGTCCATTCCCCATGTAAGAGATAAAGGTATTTTTTATAATGAAATTCTGATTATTTCACTGCCTCACACTAGTTCTCCATTGTTCTTAAAATAAGATCTAAAATTTCAAAAAAACTTAACCATGGTCAGCCAGCTCTCATCCGTCTTATTCCATGTCTTCAGACGTTTGCCCCATCACCATTCTCGTTCGCTACATTCTATAGTAAAACACTGGAGCAAAGCTGCTCCCTCATTGGACTCTTTGCAAACATTGTTCCAACTGTGCGAAACACTCACCTTCCACTTGGCTCAGGCCTCTCTCCTTCAGTGGTACCCTTCCTAAGTCCCTAGACGACGCTGGACCTTCCTATGATTTTTCTCGTTGCACTTTTCTATATTTGGTTGGCGTATATGTTCATATGACTTGTGAGTGCGAACACCTTTTCTCTGTCTGCTGTGCTACCTCCTCACAATAACGGGGACCTGGTTTCCTAACAGGGCCTACCTACTGTCCTGCTTGAATCCACAACGTCTGTCCTAAGTAGGAAGACATAAATGTCTTCAAGTACCCAGGGTGGAAGGGAACAAGTTGGAGAACTGGTTTTTCCTAAGGAGCACCTTGATGAGATGACGCAGATAAATCGGGAGTCCTGTCTGTATGTGCTTAAATCTTACACAGCTTCTGATTTCAGCAGATTTCTTGAAAGGAGAAGCAATTTTCTCATTCTTAGCCCTGTGAGATCTCCCTGTCCGCCAGCAGTGACCAGTGACCTGCCCCGAGAGGCCTCTGTCAGCAACTAGCCTGCACCACAGAAGAGTAGGGATCTCAGGGGCAGGGCCAGACGCCCTCTCACCCCTGAACACTCCTGTGCACGCTGGAATTCTAACCCTTCCAGGCATTTGTCTCTTTCTGACTTTAAATGCGTGATTTTTATCATTTAACCCAGTTTTCCTAGTTCTCCACGGGAGGCTTGGCCTGCTGTAGACCACTGCGTCCTGTTCTACTTTCACAGTTTTCATTATAATAATGCATAATAATTTATAGTCATGTATAATAATTTCATAAGTTATGTCTTTGGCTTTGACTTTTATTGTACTCTTAAAAATTAAAGTCTATTATTTGAATTTTTAATATAATGACGTGCTTTGGAAAGCAAAACAATATAACGTTGGTGCCCTAGAGAGACTTGCTTGCTTATAAGTGCACCCCTATTTCTACCCTACCTCCTGAACGTGATCATTTCAATTACTTTCTTCTCATTTTTTATTCAAATACAGGTAGTGATAAATACATATCTCTGCATATCTTTATATTCCACCCAAGAAGCAGAGTGCTATCTTCATTGTTCTTTATTTTGACTTTTAATGCAACTATATACTCTTATCTCTTACTATCACTTTCTACATGAACGCAGAGATACTTCCTGTTCACTTTTGAGAGTTGCTTAATATTGCTTTGTTCACGAGTGCAATCCTTTATTCAAATGGCCTGTCCCCTCACATTTAGGTTTTCCCAGTGTTTGGGTTGTCTACATCACATATTACATATTGTTTTCAATAACATATGACATAGATAACCTTGCAGATGTAAATTTATCTGTATGCAGAATACCTGCAATAAAATCTACAAGTACAAGAGCTAGCATAAAAGGTAAACACTCTGTAATTTTATTAGGTGTTACAGACACCTCCAAACCGAGGTGGACCATTTTGTACTCTCGGAAGCAACATACAAGAGTTGTTTCTTTGTAGTTTTAAACACAGATTCTATTCTTGAAGTTTTATTTCTGTCAATCAGACATACCACAATAAGTATTACAACATTACAATCTTAATTTTTATCCCCTTTATTATGACTGTATCTAAACAGCCTTTCATATTAGTGCTTATATTTTGTGTTATTTGATGCTTTTCTGCTATTCTATTTGGTTACTGATCTTAAGAGCACTTTGCAAAGTAGACACATTCATCTTTTTTTTGTAGGACACGAGTTGCAAATTAATTGTTGCTTGACTTTTGACATTACTCATTGGGATTAATTTTGTGAGTACAATATATCAGTCTTTCCCTCTGACTTCTAGATTTTAATTCATAGTTCAAGTCATCCCCTTTTAAAGAAAATAATGAAATTAGCCAGTTGTCTTAAGTAATACAAATGTCGACATTTATATTTGATATTTTCCAGCATTTGTATTATTTAAGTTTTTATGTTTAAGTCTTCCTTCTGTTTGAGTTTTACTAGGTATATTAAATAAGCCATAAATATATTTACCCCCCAAATATATCCAGTTATACTAAAACTGTTTTCCAAAAGAGTCCATCTTTGCTGTACTTATTTAAGATTTTACTCTCTTTATATATCAAATTACCACATGAGCTGGAATCTACTTTTAGGCTTGTTGTCCCTCTATCTGTAAGTCAACATAACATTTTACTTCAAGGTGTTAAGGGTGTGTAAATGTTTTTGTCACACAGATAGCTTTTATGAAGTTTAAATCGTTCTATTTTGTTGCCTTTAATTTGGCTTAGCATTTGTCTCCATTCTTGCATAACTGAATTCTGTTTATTTCAATGCCTCAGTCAAGTAAATGGTGAAATATGTTTGCACATAGTACGTGCTCACTACAGACTCTTGCACTAAGGTAGCCCCAGGCATATATTGGCTGGTTATAACTTTCCTGATTATAGATGCTTCATCTCTCTGTGTTAGTCTGTTTTCTGTTGCTAATAACAGAATACATTAGATTGGGTGAAAACCCTTCATTTCTGTGGAAATCCAAGGTCAGGAGGCCTCACCTGAAGAGTTCCCCCAAACTGGTGGGGAGTCTGTCCAGGATCCTGAGGACACAGGGCTAGGACAGAGGACACCAGCCCAGGTCCCCTTCCCTTCTTACGAAGCTGTTAACTCCCCACTCCAAGAACCTCATCTGACTTAGTGACCTCCCAAAGGTCCCACCTGTCAAACACAAATCCCAGCCACTTAACACTATTACAAGAGGATTGAGGCTCGACACCAGGCTCAGAGGGGACCAGTCTTCTCCAGAGGAATACTGCTGTTGAGAAATCTATTCCAATTTTTTTTTTTTGCTTTCACTTTTTTTATATGTCAAAAAGACTATTTCTTGACCTTTTAATCCAATAATTTCCCCATGATATATTTCAGTGGTGATTATTCTGGGTCCATTTCCCTAGATGCATACTGTATTATTTCAAGATATAGACTCAAATCTTTTTTTATTCCATCATTTATTTATTATTTGGTATTTTTATTAATTCAGCATTTATTCTGTGTCATTATTTCAGTAAAGTTTAATTTAATTAGAGGTTTAAATATTTATTGTTTGATTTGGTATTCTTCTTTTGGAAGTCCAACCACATGTATGCTTGATTTCCTTTTCCTTTTATCCAAATTTGTCACTTTTCTCTTTATTTCTTTATTTTTTATTATGGTCTCAATCTCTCTCTCTCTCTTTTTGGTTTTCTATGCCCCCTAATATACTTCTGATGTTTCATTGTCTTCATTGTATAGATTGTCATTTAGTTTTCATTTCTGAAATATTTTCTCTTTTGTTTCTTTTCTGATTTTGTTCCATTTTAACTTCATTACCTCTTTCATCTAGCTAGTTTCTCTTGTTTTTTAGGGGGGGATTATTTCTTTGATTGTTTTCATTTAAACTTACATTTAGTTCCATTTATATTTTTATCTGATTTGTAGTAACATTTTTGGTGAGTTTTCATTGTCTATAGTAATGTAATTGTCTACAGTAATTATCATTTCTTTCATGACGAATGTTTTGTATGTAGGCTAAATATTTTTCTTTCTTACTTATAATTGAGATGAATTTTCTTAAACTCGATGGACGGGACTATAAAGGAGGAAGATGAGCCAGGATTATCTCCTCTGTTGACACAGAAGAACTATGTGGAGCAGCACGTCCTCTGCCCCTCCTAATCTGCCGCACTTCAAAGGAATTTCTACTGCCGATCCTGGGTTTCTAAGCCTTCTCTCTTATTCTTTAGCAAGATACTCTGCTCTGTCTGCCTTGATCAGGCTTGCAGAGCACCCTCTGGAGATAAGGCCTGCTCTTACAGAGCACAAGTGCTTGCTAAAAGCACCTGTCCTTAAGCCAGGCATAGTCACTGAGGCCTGTGATCCCAGCACTTTGGGAGGCTGAAGCGAGAGTGTCACTTGAGGCCAGGAGTTTGAGACTAGCCTGGACAACATCTCTCTAAAGAGAAAGAAAAAATTAGCCAGTCATGGGCGGTGCCTGTGGTTCAAGGAGTAGTGTGCAGGCCCCATAAACCAGAGGCGGCGTGTTTAAACCCAGTCCCAGCCAAAGAAAAAAAAAAAAATTAGCCAGTCATGGTGGCACGCCTCTAAAGGAGGATTGCTTGGACCTAGGCATTCGAGGTTGCAGTGAGCTGTGATCGCACCACTGCATTCCAGCCTGCGACAAGAGCGAAACCCTGGGGTGGTGCCTGTGGCTCAAAGGAGCAAGGTGCCGGCCCCGCCCTGGCCGAAAAAAACTGCAAAAACATAAAAGAGTGAAACCCTGTCTCAAAAAAGGAAAGAAAAAATAATACCCTAATCTCTCAGTTCTGAGGTCCAATTTTGGCAACTTACATACAATTTCAACTTTGTCATTTTTTTCTATCTCTTGTTTTGAAACTAGAGTATATTTGTGTATGCCTGTGTGTGTGTGCATGTGTGTGAGTGTGCTCACGTGTGTGCATGTGTGCGAGTGTGCATGTGTGAGTGTGCATATGTGTGAGTATGCACAAGTGTGCACATGTATGAGTGTGCACACGTAAGTACATGTGTGTGAGTGTGCACATGTGTGTGCATGTGTGCGAGTGTGCATGTGTGAGTGTGCACCTGTGTGAGTATGCACAAGTGTGTGCACATGTATGAGTGTGCACACCTAAGTGCATGTGTGTGAGTGTGCACACATGTGTGCATGTGTGTGAGTGTGCATGTGTGAGTGTGCACATGTGTGAGTATGCACAAGTGTGTGCACATGTATGAGTGTGCACACCTAAGTGCATGTGTGTGTGTGTGCACATTGCTCTTGTTGTTACTCTGTCTAGTGACCAGGAGAAGTGAGAAGATTCAGAAATGACCTTGTGGAATGTTACTGTCATCTCTGTCATCCCACTTCTGGGAACGTATGCTTAGGTTTTTCACATGAGCTTTAGAATAAGCGTGCTCAACAAAATACTGATCATGTTCAATCTGAGCTTTCTCTTCTTGAATTTTCTCTTTTAGTTAATAGAATCATCATTAATCAATTCCCCAAACTTGAAGCCTGGACATAATCTTAGATTTCTCCATATTTTGTACCAAGCACATTAAATTAATAAACCCTTTTATCTAAACTAAATATTTCACAAATATTCTACCACTTTTATCTCTAAATTTCACCACGACCTCTAATGCCTTTTCTTTTTCTCCAGCTCTTCCCCTCAGTTCCACCTTCCACGCTACCTTCAAGGTCCCGCCCTAAATGTAATCTGGTTACTGTTATTCCTGAGGTTTACGGTCTCCAGTGGCTCTGGGTGTGCACACAGGATAACACTGTCCACGTTTCCATGGCAACGCAAGGCTGTCCCTCACCAGACCTTGACCTACCCAGCTCCTGCTCTCTCTCATCATCAGGCTATCCCTGCCATACGTAACAAACTTCTTGTCAAAATATTTCATACATTTTTGCCTCTACTTTCACTGTTCACTTTTCTTGTGAAGGTGTTGCCTCTGACCTGCTTACATTTTGAGAAATCTCTTCTCTTCCTAATCCAGCTCAAGTCATACTCCCACAGCATTTTAAAATCCTCTCAGATAGAAAGGATCATTTTCCTTTGTTAATTGATCAACCTGTATGGCTCCTCGTGACTGAAAGATTTTTGTTAGTATCTTGGGGGAAAAAATGGAATAAAGACCAACTATTCCATTACTATAATAAAAATGAATATCAAGTAGATTTCATGTATATAGAAATAACATATGAATAATAAATGTTAGCTCCATTGCAAATAGTAATAAACTTACGTACTGAGATTCTCAGTTATTACTCCCTGTACTGCGGACACTGATGTTTTTCCTTCCAGATAAATAGTCAATAATTCCTTTAGCCAGTGAATCAACATTATAACTTAATATAATGAAAAATTTCACATATTTCAAATTTTCCATGTTTGTTAAATTAAGTAAATACCTTCTTTTAAGTTAAAGCTAATTAATCTAAATGTGATATCTAGACGTTTTATGCAAATAAATGACTTAAGAGAAAGAGAATTAAATACGTACAATGGATTTTGACAAAGAATAACTTTCCTGTCTGTCTTTGCTACCACGAAACACAAAGAAAATCATTTATTACAATATTCTAAAATTTTCCAAACATCACTTTTTTATATATTAAATGGATAACAATTTTCAATGAGTGTACTCACCGGATGACTGCCATGGTGAGCGGCACACCAGAAAAGGCAGAAAATATAATTATAGAGGACATGAAAGCGATGAACAAAGGCAGCGTATAGCACTTTGTATCACACTTCCCAAGGTTGGCATCAATAAAATCACCTTCTTTATCTACAGATATTAGTCCTTCTTTAATGCAAGAACAATTATAGTATGTCTGTGAATATTAAAGAAGGGAAACTGTTTCAAAAATATAGTCTTGCAACAAAATTTATATAATAAAAGTAAATCAATAACTATAGAGAGATTGGCCAATTTTATTAATTTAAGACTATAATTTATTTTTTTAGACATGAGTTATGAATTCAAGATATTTTACCTGACGAAGAATTAACCTATTAGTCTGTATGCGTTATCATGTATGTGTTTAATCGTAGTTATTTAGGAAAAGTTCTATTAATTTAAGAAATTTCCCTCAAAATATATTTAAAATAGTTCAAGGTCATAGTAATTGTTAGACAGCTATATAAATTGAGGGGCAATGAAAGATAATGTGAAAAATAAAATGAAATTTTAAATAAGGCAGGGAAAAATTAAAGAGGATATTAGAGCAGAATAAGGGTGTGCTGGACAGACCAGGGAAGGACTCAATGGGCAGTGACACGTGAGCAGAGATTTGAAGAAGGTGGGGGTGGAAGCGACGAGGTTGTCTGGAAGACGTGTGTTCCAGGTAGGAATAAAAGTACTTGGCAAGCCGTGTAGCGCTTCCTTGACACGTTCAAAGAAAGCAAGGCGGACAGCACTGGCGGGAGCAGAATGAGAAAGGAAACCAATGGGAAATGAAGTCGGGAGGGGAAGGGCTGACTGCGCCTAAACTGGTGGGCAGGTGCAAGAGGAATCTGAGAACTCTGCTTGCACTCTCCCTGATGGGAGCTCAGGGGAGAGAGGCATCTGTGTATAAATGACACCTTTCAAAAGATCACGCTGACTGCGGTGCTGAGACCACTGGACCGCTTGGACAAGGGGAAAGCAGGCAAAACAGGTAAACAGCAGTTGAACTGAGGTGTAAGACAATAGTACTTGGAGACAGGGGAGTATCAAAGAAGAAATGCTGAAAATGGGTAGAGTCAGCATTTCCTTTGCAATCAGATGTGGAAGGACATGCTAAAAGGTTCTAGAGTGGACACGGTCACCAGCAGGGAAAATTTCTAAGGAAAGGGCCTCCCTAAGAGAAGCAAAGCCTGCCCTTGGCAGGAAGCCAGGTCGTGGCTCATGGAGACAACCGAGGCTCCAGCTTCTCTCTGCCCATCCTTCTGAATTTTCACTAGCATTGCACCTCTTACGATCTTAACCCCGTCAGAAGCCAGAGGGGCAGAGGAGCTCCTGAGACAACCGGGATGGAAGAGAAGTTGGGAAGTGGATCTGCAGCACGAGCTAAAGATCCACACACATGACCAAACACAGAGTTGACAGTCATAAAATCTAAGTCAACTGCGGGTGGGGTGAAAACAAAGAAGGCTGAGAGAGCTGATGGAAGGATCAGAGACGGTGTGCTGGGGAAGGCTGGGGGCCTGAGGAGTGCACTGGAGGAGAGTCTCACCCAGGTGGCTGAGACTAAGGTGGTGGACGGGAAAAGTGAGCACGAAGGGCCAAGGGTGTGACCACGGACGGAGGCTAGATGAGGCAGGTGCAAAGAATATCACCAGGAAAATATCAGTCAAAGAATTTTTGTATGCAGGGTTTCCCTTGCTTAAAGTTTTATTTTGTTACAATCATTTTTATCAGTATCATTGTTTTCCCCATCTTAAATTAATATTCTTCCTATCTAACAATCAGTAATATCTGAATCAGATTTTACTAAAAGCTCCTGCTTTTGTAAGTTTTCCTGTGGAGCTATTATTTCCAGCAGGGCTAACTGCCATGGTAGGTAATTTCTGACAGATTCTGTTTGTTCTTCTTTCAATTTTTATGAAAAAAGAGTTTTCTCCAAGAGAAATATTTTTTCTCCTTTCAATTTTTCTTAAGTACCAAATGTCTAAACACAATCTGAGTGGCTACTTTGTACATTATTTCTATCACTGTTATTATGTTTAATTATTCCTTAGGAAAATGTTAAAAAAAAAAAAAATGAAGAGTTCCATGAAATGGAACGAAAGCCCACAAAAGGCATTCCCCAGAAAAGGAAGAAGACTCTGGAGCTATGTAGTGGGTGGACTGTTTAGCTCTTACTATCTCATAAGAGCTACCGCCAAGGTCAAAAAGATCTGCTGTAAACTGTGGTGACCGGGCGAGCATCTACAAAGTCATTTATGTACTGCAAAATCCAGGGGAGAGCAGAGGTACGTGGAAGACAGGTGCAACAAAGATTCCCAGAAGTTACTAAATTATACTTGGTATATGGGAGTTCATTATTCTTTTGTCACCTTTAAAACTTTCCATAGTAGCATAATTTAAGGATTTTAGGCATAGCATATAACACTTAATAAAGATTTTTTTTAAGGGTATACAATATTTTTTATATAAATGCTCAATAAAAATCCGAATATATATTATTAAATTTTAAGCCAGTGAAAACATTACTATGAAGAATTAAAGGTGATCAGGTATGCAAATACAATATAATTTATATTAGAAAAATATGATTCATGTTTGTAATAAAATTATACGTGCACAGCAGGAAAATATATTGTTACATAGGTATAAAATGAATAAAGGACTACAGATGCTGGCGTGGATGTGGAGAGAAGGGAACACTTCTACACTGCTGGTGGGACTGCAAACTAATACAGCCTTTTTGGAAGGAAGTATGGAGAACTCTCAAATAACTCAGCTAGACCTCCCATTTGATCCTGCAATCCCATTACTGGGCATCTACCCAGAAGGAAAAAATTCTTTTACCACAAGGACACTTGCACTAGACTGTTTGTTGCAGCTCAATTTACAATTGTCAAAATGTGGAAACAGCCTAAATACCCACCAACCCAGGAATGGGTTAACAAGCTGTGGTATATGTACACTATGGAATACTATTCAGCCATTAAAAAGATGGAGACCTTATATCCTTTGTATTAACCTGGGTGGAAGTGGAACACATTCTTCTTAGCAAAGCATCACAAGAATGGAGAAGCAAGAATCCTATGTACTCAATTCTCATATGAGGACAGTTGATAACCTAGTACATGGTGGGTGATGGGGGGAGGGAAGATCAGCGAAAGGGAAGGAGGGAAGGAGGGAGGGGTAAAGGAGAGCAGAGAGAGGGGTGGGGAGTCATGGTGTGTGACACACCTTTTGGGGGCAGGACACAATTATAAGAGAGACTTTACCTAACAAATACAATCAAGGTAACCTGGTTCTTTGTACCCTCAATGAATCCCCAACAATAAAAAATAAATTAATTAATTAAAAAAGTTAATAAAGGACTTTATCACCTAAGTGAGGTGGCGTGATGCCTGTGTGTAAGGAAATAGGCCCCTTGCTTCTCTCTCCCATTCACAAACACTAGCCAGACAGGGAAAGAGAAACATGATATTTAGAGACTGACTCTGACACCTCTGTGCAAGTTAAAAGGTAAAAATGTGGTAGAAAGTCCCTTATCTTACAGATTATTTATGCAACTTTGGATATTAAACCCAGTAGGATCATCTAATGCTTTCCTTGAAAAAATAAGAAAATGTATGAGGAGGTGCTGGAAGGTCCAGAAAAGTAAGAGATCCTGATGGTAATGGCCAGAAAAGTGAGCAGACAGGAAAGTTTGTACTCGGCTCCGATCCACGTAAATAATGGAATAGCAAAGATCCACTTCAAGTCACTCAAATCACTGCCCTGTGAATCCTGAACACTCTCACCTTCCTCGTGGGGCAGAAAGAGACACAGCCAAGAATAGAGTAAACATTTCAAGTTCCTCAGCAGAAGGAAAAACTGGGTGAGAAGGGATCAAGCGGCTCGTACTGGTCAACCCCTTGGTGTGGAAAAGATCGTAGTTCAAGGTTTTGGGAATTGAGTTTTGCTGACGGGTGGCCCAGAACTAAGCCAACTGGAAGGCAGAGTGTTCTCTTGAGCTGTGTTTTTGCAACTCTGCTATGGCCAGAAAGTAAATAACAATTACCCACAGCTTTAAAATTATAGAACTGGGATGATATAATGTATATAGACACATTTTAACATTCTATGCCTAATTTCCATAAATTCTTTGTATGGAGGTTACATAAAGAGAATTTACTTTTCTTTATTTTAAAATTAAAAAATAGAAAACAAGAAAAAGCTCTGATAGAGAGCTAGGAATAAAATGCAAACATCTACAAGTTAAACATCTTCCTGGAAAGGAAGAAACATTAAAATGATTACCTTTTTTGTGTCAAACGTTTTAGAATATGTGCAGCCTGCAAAGCACGGAGAAAAATATTCAATATCGTCCCTTCCACATATAGGAGAATAAAATGCAGACGAGCATTTACATTGCTCATTGCAAGAAGCTGTGAGGATTCCCAGCTGCCCGGTTCTGCAAAACAAGATCGAATATAATCACGTTACCATTGTTTTTAATTTATATTTGGTAATTATATCAAATTTAATGGTTGATAATTTATAATTATTAGTGCATGTATCAGGGTATCAATAAGGTTTATGAGAATATAATTTTTGAAATAATTCCTTCTTTGACAGCTTTAGTGAGGTATAACTGGCAGGTGCCAACCTGAATGTAGGCAGAGTGTGCAGCATGATGCTCTTGAGACACGTACACATCACCATAACCAGGCTCACAAACAGCTGTCTTGTGCACCAGTGGTGCCTCCATCCCCTGGAACACATGGATTCACTTTCCTGTTGCTCTTCACTGGCTGGAATTTCCTGATGCAGTATGTATTCCTCGGTTTCTTTCAGGCAGCTGGTGTTTATACGGTCTTTGTATGGTGATAGACCTCCGAGGTTTGTTGTTGTTGATAAATATTTAACTTCTAGCTTCTTAAGAAACTCTCCAACAGCTCCCCATAGTGGCTGTGACATTCTGCGTGCCCGTCAGCAGTATATAAGACTTTCAGTCACTCTCCAAATTTCTCATCAACACTTGATGTAATCTCTTTTATTCTGGAAATTCCAACAGGACTATCGCAGTTAAGGTGCATTTGCTAGTGACTAGTGATGCTGACCATCTTTCTATGAGCTTGTTTTCCATCTGTGTCTATTACTTGGGTAAACGTCTCTTCTAATTGTTTGCCCCTTTCCATTGGGTTTTTTTCTTACTGTTACACATTGAGGATATTCTAAAAACAATTTCTTTTTTTTTTTCTTTCTTTCTTTCTTTTTTCTTTTTGTAGAGACAGAGTCTCACTTTGTCGCCCTTGGTAGAGTGCCGTGGTGTCACAACTCACAGCAACCTCCAACTCCTGGGCTTAGGCGATTCTCTTGCCTCAGCCTCCCGAGTAGCTGGGACTACAGGCGCCCGCCACAATGCCTGGCTATTTTTCTGTTTTGCAGTTTGACTGAGGCCGGGTTTGAACCCACCACCTTCGATATATGGGGCCAGCGCCCTACTTGATGAGCCACAGGTGCTGCCTGAAAACAATTTCTATGTGAGGTATGCGATTTTCACATTCCTTTCTATAGTCTATGGGGCTTATTTTTTCATTTTGTAAACAGTCCTTCAAAGAGCAGTTTTGTAATTTTGATGAAGTTCAATTTGCCAATTTATTTCTTTCTGCATCATGTGTCTGGTGTTATAGCTAAGAAGATATTTGGCAAACAAGGTCAAAAGTATTTTTCTTTATGTTCCTAGAATTTTGCATTTCACATTACATCTATAATCCTTTGGAATGGATTATTTTATATGGTAGAAAGTATGGATTAAAGTTATTTTGTTTGCATATAGATATCCAATTATTCTAGCATAATTCATTTAAATGACTGCATGTTTTCCTCTATATCTCATATTTACCCTGTCAAATATTATTCATACGAGTACAGATATGTGAGCTTATTACTGTAGCCTCTCTACTGATGCCTTTATTACTTTCATGACCATTGTAGCTTTACAAAAGCTCCTGAAATCAAATAGTGTTGGCCTTTCTCCTTTGTTGTTCTTTGGAATTGTTTGCATATCTATATAAATTTTTTGTTTATAATCAGGATGAATTTATTTTAAAGTCAGAAATAATCTATAAGGATTTCAATATTGAAAAACATCAAGGTTAAAAACTTTAAAAATAAAGAAAGCAACCAATGAGAAATGGAGAATGGGGCGGCGCCTGTGGCTCAGTGAGTAGGGCGCCGGCCCCATATACAAAGGGTGGTAAGTTCAAACCTGGCCCCAGCCAAACTACAAACGACAACAAAAAACGATGTTTTTAGAATATCCTCAATGTGTAACAGTAAGAAATGGAGAATGTTCATTGTATCTAGAACCCGGACTTAAACCAATGAACATCACAATTCATTTCATTTTCAAATTACGGACAACCAAAGGGGTCTCAAACTGCCCCCAGATATCACACAGGCTGGTCTGGAGAGACACAATTTTTCCTGGTGGTCAGCTGCAGGAGTAACAGGGAGAACGTGAACCCTGAGACAGAGGCACCACGTGACGTGGTGAACAATGCCCTCGGTTCAGCAGTGATACCAACACACTCTTCAGGGGCTGCTTGTCACATCTACCCTTTATAAAAACTGGGGTACAATATCAAATCACAAGTCAGCAAAGATAGTTTTGCACGTGGCAAAACTAAAGCAGCTGGGGTATATTGCCTAACTTGTGGATGGAATCGCAAGCACTTATTTAACGCTCGGGCACCTCAAATACATGAACTGTTTTAATACTCATATTAACCCTGTGCAACAGGTGCTGGTATGTTGCTACCATCATACCCCCTTTACAGAGGAATAAACTGGGTACAGAGAAGTTAGACAACAAGCCTACGGTTATACAGCTAGACCATGGTTAGGCTGGTTAGCCGGCTCTGGCCTCGGGGCTCCTCTCCAGTAAGCCGTACACCCCAAAGTAGCAGGGCCTGGGGGCAGTTACATATCCCTTCTAACTCACACCAACTTCTTTTCTTCCTGTCCACCCAGATACCGTATTGCCACCGTATATATTGCCATGTATAATGTGCCCTTACGTTTTGGACCCAAACTTTCAGGGGAAAAAACATCTTTTAATTTTTATTTTTCTTTTCTTTCTTTCTTTCTTTTTTCTTTTCTTTTTTTTTTTTTTTGAGACAGTCTCACTTAGTCATCTTGGCAGATGGTAGACTGACATGGAGTCATAGCTCAAATGATTCTCTTGCCTCAGCTTCCCAGGTAGCAGGCACTACAGGCACCCCCCCACAATACCTGGGTAATTTTTCTGTTTTTAGTAGAGACGGGGTCTCACTCTTACTTAGACTGGTCTCCAACTTCTGAGCTCAAGCGATGTGCCTGCCTCGGCCTCTCTGAGTAGTGGGATTACAGGTGTTAGCCACTGCACCTGGCCTTATCTTTTAATTTTTTTATTTTGTTTGTTTATATTTGTGTACTTGTTTTTTGTATTTTGTTTTGTTTTTAATGTTTACCACTATTTTATGGTTTTTTTAAGTTCAATACACAAATATCCACTATATACCATTAGTAATGACATACATAGAAACAATTCTTCAAAAATATATAGTATTTCTACATGAGAAACTTCTAATTATTGAAAATGTAAAAAGACACATGTATGAATATATTGAATTGTTGTTAATTTTTTTTTATATGTTTAGGTATTCTTTCTGTGATAACTTGTGTTATTGTCTTTCTGGGGATATCAGTAAATATCAGCAAATATTCTGGGGATATCAGCAAATTCAGTTTGCTCTGGGGATTCAGAAGGATTGTAGCAAACAGCAAGCCCACTGGGGGGCACATATATCTGACATTTGGTATTATTATTATGTAATGTACTACTATTATTATGCATATCTACATAAACTTAAAAATTATTTTGCAAATATATAAAAAAGAATGGGCTTGGATTTTGATTGTGATTGCATTAAATAGAAACATCAGTTTGAGAATTAAAATCTTAATGCTATTGAGTCTTCCAACCCACAAACCTGAGTCTTCTCTACATTTAAAATTGTAGGTCTCTAATTTCACTTAGTAATGTTCTATAATACAAATCATATAGGTCATTCACATTTTTAATCAGATTTATCTTTAAGCATTTCTTTTTCATGACATATATACTGTTACTAATGGAATTTTTATTTAATATCAATTTTTGCTTATTTGCATAAAAAATATCTTAAATTATTATATCTTGGTCTTGTCTTCTATAGTATTTGTCTTGATATTATAGTTAATATTATTTTGAATATTTGTTTCTGCTTATTTATAAGTAGTATATAGGAATGCCATCATAGATTTTTTGAATGTTTATCCTGCCTCTGTAATCTTGTTACACTTACTATTTCTAGAAGCTTTATAATTTTTTTTGTTAAATTTCAGAATATCACAGGGATACAAATGTTTTGACTACATGAATTGCTTTATGTACAGTTTGAGTCAAAGTTGTAAGTGTGCCCCTCCCCGGAGAGTGGATATTGTGCTCACTGGGTGTAAATTTAACCCTCTCTAGCTGCCCCCCATCTGCTTCCTTTCTGTTGAGTTTTACTACAAAATGTGCACATGGGTGCTGATCAATTAGTTCCGTGTAATAGGGAATACATGTGGTGTTTTTTCTTTCCATACTTGCAAAACTTCACTTGGAAGAATGGTCGCCAATTCCATTCAGGTCGTTATGAAAGGCATTATGTTAGCTCACCATGATTTGATGGCTGCATAGTGCTCCATGGTATACATAGGCCACATTTTATTAATCCCCTCATGTATTGATGGGCACTTGGGCTGGTTGCACATATGTACAACTGTGAATTGTGTGACAATACAAGTTCAAGTGCACATGTCTTTTTGATAAAATGACCTTTTTTTTCCCTTTGGGTAACTATCTAGTAATGAGATTGCTGGATCAAATGTTAGGTCTATTTTAGTTATTTGACGTATCTTCCTATGACTTTCCGTTTGTACTAGCAGAAACTAATAACTCTCAGGTTGTACTAGTGTGCACGCTAGCAACGCATGTAACTTTCAGGTTGTACTAGCATGCCATCCTGTCAACAGTGTATAAGAGTTCCTTTCTCTCTTCTTCAAAGCCAGCATCTGTTGTTTTGGGATGAGTTTATACTTTTCTCGATAGATAATCGTGTCTTCAATAAACACAGTTTCATTTCTTTTTTTCCTGTCCAGATGCTCTTTTTTCTTTTCTCTTACATTATTGTACAGCACTGTAATGGCTAGAACCTTCAAAATAACATTAAAATAGAAGTAATGAAAGCATATGTCTGGGTTTTGTTCCTGATCATTCAGTATTCCATCAGTACCTTGGTCTGTTCAGGCTGCTAAGATAAAATTCCATCGACATGAACAACAGACATTTACTCCTGACAGTTTGGGAGGCTGCAAAGTCCAAGACCGTGGTGTGAGCAGATGTGCTTGGTAAGGGCCTCTTCCTGGACTGCCTCTTCCTGGACTGTGTCTTCCTGGACTGCCTCTCCCTGGACTGCCTCTTCCTGGACTGCCTCTCCCTGGACTGCGTCTCCCTGGACTGCCTCTTCCTAGACCACGTCTCCCTGGACTGCGTGCTGCTACTCTCAGCAGGTCCTCTTGCAGAGCCAGGAGGGCAGGCTCTGGTCTCATCCTCCCACAGGATATGAAGCTCGTCCTGAGGACTCCACTCTCGTGTCCTCATCTCTACCCAATAACCCCCTAAAGCAGCAGTTCTCAACCTGTGGGTCGTGACCCCTTTGTAACAATGAAAATACATCCTGCATACCACATATTTACATTACGATTAATAACAGTAGCAAAATTACAGTTATGAAGTAGCAATGAAAATAATTTTATAGTTGTGGGTCACTACGACATGAGGAACTGTACTAAAGGGTCACAGCATTAGGAGGCATTAGGAAGGTTGAGAACCACTGTCCTAAAGGCTTCACCTCCTAATTCCTGTGGGATTAGAGCTTTAACATATGAAGGGGAGGGATACAAATATTCAGCCCATAATAATTTTTAAGCAGGTTTCTGCTATAGGGTTTTATATATTCCCTATCAAGGCATTTCCCTTCCATTTCTAGTTCTTTAGTTTATTATTAATGAATGGTGCAATGTATCCAGTGAGCAGTTTCTTTTGTTGGCATCTATTGAGATTTTAATATGGCTCTTTCATTTTTAGCTTGTTAACACAGTACATGATACCAAGTGCCTTTTAAACATTAAATCTGCCTTGCAATTTCTTTTTCTTTTTTTTTCTTTTTTTTTTTCAGACAGAGCCTCAAGCTGTCACCCTGGATAGAGTGCTGTGGCAACACAGCTCACAGCAACCTCCAATTCCTGGGCTCAAGCGAGTCTCTTGCCTCTGCCTCCCAAGTAGCTGGGACTGCAGCTCGCCACAACGCCCGGCCATTTTTTGGTTGCAGTCGTCATTGTTGTTTGGCAGGCCCGGGCTGGATTCGAACCCACCAGCTCAGGTGTACGTGGCTGGTGCCTTAGCCAGCTGAGCCACAGGCGCCAAGCCCAGCCTTGCAATTTCTACGATAAATATTGCTTGATCATGATTTGTTTTCCTTTTAATGTATTATTAGATTCAGTTTGCTAAAACTTTGTTTAATTATTTTCTCATCTATGCACCCTCCTACTAAAATATTCTTTGCTCTCCAAACTACTTTGTGTGGTATTATACTCCAACTTTCTTTTCATTATTATTAACATGATACACCTTTCCCTGTCTTTTTATTTATTTTATTTATTTTATTTTTTTTTGCAGTTTTGTCCAGGGCTGAGTTTGAACCCGCCACCTCTGGCATATGAGGCCAGCGCCCTACTCCTTTGAGCCACAGGTGCGGCCTCCCTGTCTTTTACAATTAATCCACTAATGTCTGTATTTGAAATGTATTTCACTTATTCAGCATATACAGTTGGTTCTTGATTTTTTATTGAATATTCACTGCCTTTTAATTGAGATATTTAAATCGTTTACATTTAATATGATTACTAACATAGTTAGGTTCAGATACACCCTTTTTTGTGATTTTCATTTGTTCTATACCTTTCTTGTTTCCCTTTCTCCTAAAGTTTGGTAGAGGAAACATGCTGGTAAAGATGTTTCTCTGCTGGGCAGGCTTTTGATAAAGGAGAACAGACCACTCTGGAGTTTATTTCCTGAAGGAGTTTGGGGTCACCAGATGAGGGGGTCTTGGAGTGAGGAATGAAGAGGCTGTGTTGGGGGACCTAGGAACTCTGGGAGGAGCCTTCCTGCATAAACCTCAGGTCTGTATTTATTACCATAAAGCAGGAAAAAGTAGCTAAAGTTTACTTATTAGACATCAGCACTAGAAAGGGAAAACATGGAAAGTGTCAGACAGAATGTCTCCCATTTGGTTTTGCAAAACCACAGACCTTAAGAAAGACCTCTGTCTCTGGCATTAAGAGACCTTTGAAATCTAGAGAATCTTTACCATGAGCATTAGGCCTGGTGTTGCCACACCTCACGTGTATATTCTCCCTTGGCGGCCTGTTTTCTCATCCCCTGCACGTACACAACTCACATGCCATTCTTGTGATTCTCCCGGTATCTGAAGCAGGAAGCAGGTCTTATGCTAAAGATCAGGGCTCAGTCTCCCCTACAATTTCCAGATGGTTGCTTTCTCTCTCCCCATGCCCAAAACATAACAGGAGTTTCTTGTGTTTGTTTTTTTTTTTTTTCTTTTTCTATTTTCACCTTTAGAACCTGGTGGGACTTTTGGAGATAAGAATCATGAAAGTTAGTGAGTCTGCCTAAGACTAGACCCCCACCTCAAGTTTTTAACTCTCAAGCTCTCACAATCAATTCCAGTCATTAGTCAATCACTGTTTCAGATTCCTCTTCAGATGGACTTCTGCTCCAGTAAGCTACAATGCTCTGTATGCTTCTATCCCTCCAGTTTGGGGATATAAGTTCACCTGGTGATCTCTGATGCGTCTGAGAAGAGTTATTGATTTTCAGTATCAATAACTCTTGTCTTGTCAGGATAGGAGTGATGACTACAAGCTCTTTGCACATCTGAGCTGAAACTAGAAATCCTATTCTTCTTTGTGGTTTTTGTATAATTCTTACAAATGTAAAAACCATTCTTAGTTTGAAGACCACACAAGAACACACTGCAGGAGGCTGCAATCAGAATTTCGCTACAGTTTTCCAGCCCCTGGCTTAGAACATTTATATTTAATTATTAGTATGGTTAGATTGAGGGTTATCATTTTATTACTTGTTTTATATTTGTTGTCTCTGCTTTTAATTCTTCTCTTTCGTCTTCCTTGCCCTATTTTGAGCTATGTGACTACTTTGACTATCATATTTCAGTTTTTCTATTGGTATTTTGATGAAAACTCTTCATATCTTTTCTATAATATTTTTTGTAGGATGATAGACCTAAATGATACATATGTATCTGGAGTGCAAAAGAAGTATGCACATTTTAAGAGATCTTGCTGGAAGTAAAATTGATCATTCCCCAAAATTGTACAAATTGAAAGGAAAGTAGATATATATAGTATGTCAAGGTACATTTGACCAGTAATGGTACCTTCAACTCAACTTTAAAAAGTAAGACAGACATACCATCTCTTAAAATGTTTATACGTGTTGGCCCTCTGTAGGTATGTACACGTGTGTGTGTGTGTGTGTGTGTATACACATATATCTTTATATTTAGGTATGCATGTGTGTCTAAATCTGATATCTAGATAGATAGATAGAACTTACCTACTTCAAGGTGGTACTTTACCACTCTGCTTATATCATAAAATATAGAAGCCTGATAGTTATATAGGTCCTTTTACTTTCTGCTTTAGGTTATAGTTGTCATATGTATTATATGAATATTCCTGAAGAGCTAACAGTGTTATAATGTATGTTTTCAATAGTCATCAATATTTTACAGGTAAGGTGAAAAATCAATCTAGGTACTCACATATTATTTCTTGCATTCTTCTCTATTCTCCAACTTCTAGGTTTCCTATTTTTTTTTTTTTTTTTTGCAAAACATTACACAATTTTTTATTATTAAATGAGAAAATCTCATTTGTTACATTGTCACATTGCTAGTCAGAGAAATGCTGCAGTGATGAAGAAAGTCAATGCTGGATCAACCAAAGTCCTCATTTCTACAACATTGATTTACAGAGAAACAATGTTCAACACAGCCCAACACAACATTCTTGGTTTTCTTCATATTGAAGTGCCCCCAAAAATCTTCTCATGGGGTATTTTACTACATAAATTATAGTTCTTCATTTTTACAGTTCACCCCAAACTGTATGAAAGATGTATCCCAGTAAAATTTCTAAAGCTGTTAGGAAATCCTTCACACATCATCGTCATCCAACGTGTCACTGCTACTTGTCTCTGTGTCATCGTTCTCAATTGCGGGTTTGAAAGTGCTATGGTCCAAACTTGAAGTCACAGATCAGGCCATTTTTCAAAATACCATTTTTTTCTCAGACCATTCTTCTGTACTGTTCACTAATAACTTGGAATTGTCTCATTTCATCCTCAGTTAAAGGAGCACATGTTTCATCATTTTCACTGTCTTCCTGCCAGGCCATCTCCTTCAACAATCTGTGTTCTGCCTCAAGTGAACTTGAAAGTACATCAGTTTGTGGGAAGGTTGAAGAACGAATGATCTGTTGGGAAATCACCGAGGCATTGCCCTTCTCTGGTGGAATTTCATCTTCATCCAAGTTCCAGTTTACATCCCTTTCTTGGTGAGTGCTATTGCTGTTATGTAAATTAAATGAGTCGTCATCCTTCTCTGAGCCAGCATGGCTTTCATCTTCATGTTCCTCTTCTACTCTGTCCCTTTTCAATGCTTTCAAAAATTCACTCTTCTTATCAGTGCGCATTTGTGTCAGTTTGGTTAGAGAAGGCTGCTGACACTATGAATTATGAGTGGATAGCTCTGTTCTAGAAGGACTTCATGGACACTATGAATTATGAGTGGACAGCTCTGTTCTAGAAGGCCTTCACGGGCACTATCCTCTCACCCTGTGGTTTCTGATGAGACTCCAGAGTCACCTGCTTTGTGGCTCACATCAATAACACTTTAACATTCTTCTTTCTTGATAATGCCAATATGTCAATCCCTGCAGGCTTATTCTACTGTTTATTTTGTTTTCAACTTATGGGTCATGTCCTTGTTCTACTTGATAATTTTTTTTTAGTGGAAGGCCTTTGCCTTAGTTATTTTGCAGCTTAGGGTCATACTCTCTGTGATACAGAGTGTTGATGGACGTTACTAATCAAATAGAGACCCAGGTAACTCCTGGCCAGACTACAGCACTTTTGGAAGGCCCCAGTCCTGGGTCTAAGCCTTACACAGACACCAATGGAGAACACGAAATGTTCACCAGAGTTCCTCACCCAGCACGTTCTAAGCTCATCCTCTTACCCACAGGGAGCCACAATTCTACTGGAATTCTGTGGCTTTCATAAAATTTTCTGCTTGATTTTAGCCCCTGATTTCATAACTCAGCAAAGGTGCTGAGTGAAAACCCCTCGGGGTGATGAGTCAAGGTGCCGGGAGGGGTATTTGGTTACTTCTTTCTCCGCTCTAATGTCAAGGGCCCCACCTTCCTCGGTTCTGTCTCTTTAGTCTCAGGTGTCTGTCAAAATACTGCTGCTGGCTTCTTATCATCTTAGGAGACCAGATATGCCTTGTCTAATCTAGTAACCACATTCTTTGTACCATTCTCTCAGCTTCTTGGCAGCGGCCACAATCAGCCAATATCCTCAGGGAAGAGATGGCCGCAAAAACTTCCTCCTCTGTCTAGAATCTGCTTTTCCCCAAGTTTTTGGCCTTTCAATTCCCCATTGCCTGAACAACTCTCCCAGGCCTTTAAACAAATGCTTTCCAACTTCCTTCAGCTTTTCTAGCTATTCTCGCTGGCAGTACTGAACCCTCACCAGCGACTTCACTGAAGCTGGAAGTGGAGGTCTGATTCTCCTGTGTTACTCGCTTGGTCCTCTGCTTTCCAATTCCAGTTTTGTTACCTGGTTTTTAACATCGACCTCTACCCAGTTCTGCGGATTTTTGCATGCTTATCCTACAGGGGTTATTCCTAAGCATTCTTTCAGAGGCACTTGAGCTGCACCCATCAACATCTGTAAGAGGCAGACAAACCAACTCAGGAGCGTGAGGTCAGCTCACACTCCACAGGCACTGCCATCTCCCACTCGCTCCTGCCCTAAGGCAGAGTCTCACTTCTGGGCACTAAGTCTTTCCAATGTGTTTTTTCCTTAGTACTTTGTGAATGTATGAAAAGTCCTATCACAAAATGTCTTTACAGTATCTGTGCTCTTGCTATAAAAGTTAAAACTATCCTCTACATTTCTTTTATATATCCAATAATCCCAAGAATGATACGACCAGACAACATCTGACAATTAAGTTCACAAACACATCTTAGGAAAAATGCTACCTACCTTATTGCTGAGTTTCGCTATACTCACCTTCAAAGTGCCCCTTTTGGGAATCTGTACACCAACACCAGCACTTGGTCCACCCTTTAGAGCAGTTTTAGAATGCTTTTTCTGGAATGGCCGTCAGAGCTATTATTGTGTTGCCCTTGATGTACTGAATGGCATTAAAATGTCTTCATTTCAAAATTTCCTTTATTGATGGGTAAGGAAGTCACTGGCAGCCAGATCAGGTGAGAAGGGAGGGTTTTCCAGTTCAGCTATTTCTCCCTCACAGACAATGCGTGTGAGCTGGTGCATTGTCGTGAGGCAAGAACCATGAGTTGGCGAAAAGTTCAGGTTGTTTCATCTAACTTTTTCATGCAGCCTTGTTCACACTTCCAATTAAGTAAATTTGCTTTACTTTTTGTCCAGTTGGTACAAATTCATAATGAACAATCCCTTATATATCAAAAGGTTAGCGGCATCATTTTGACCCTTGATTTGGTCATGGAAAATTGGCTGACTTCCACTGTACACATTGACGCTTTGTTTCAAGGTCATATCGGCACACCCATATTTCATCACCAGTGATAGCACATCCCAAAACATCGTCCTGCCTCCCCCAAAGGTCTTGGCAAACCTCGACTACCCTTTGCTTTTGTTCACTGGTGAGCTCCTTAAGGACCACTTATGTACATACCTTTCTCCTGCCAAGATTTTCAATTAAGATTTTCCTGTTTCTATCAAAGTTTATGTGGTCTGCTTTACTTTTGTCAGCCAATGATTTTGAAGCACAATAGACAAATGTTTGAAATCTTCCCATCAGCTCTGCTTGTTGCCGGCCACCCTGACCTCTCTCTCTTCCCTGGTAACACCCACTCTCCCCGCAGAAAAACATTTAATTCATTTTCTCACTGCCGTTGTCTTCATGGCATTATCCCATAAACTTGAACTAATATTTCCGTGATTTCACTCCCACTCTGGTCATGTTCGACAAGAAATTTAATGTTTGTTCGTTGTTCTCATTCAAGCTCTGACATTCTCATGACAGCACATAAAAACACACAACAACAATAACAAACACCCCGCAGGAAAACACCGCCCCTTGTGACGTGAGCACAGCTGTGAGACGCCGACACCCCGAGGTTATGAAACCTTCCCAAGCGGCTGACGCAAGGCTGCCAAGGTAAGTCCACAGTGACAAGTTCGCAAACTTAATTGTCAGGCCTCATATAAAGGTTACTGGGTAAATAATTACTAACTAAGAAATCTTCCATTGAATTGTAATGTCAAGGTCTAATATGCAAGATTATAATTACCCATAATAGTTTTCACTGATTCCAGCCATCGGGGCCTGATCACAGTGTATAAAAATTATAGAAATGAGCAGTGTGATTGTCACGGTAGACGTGACTGTCACAAACATCATAAGAGCTCGATTGGACATTTCCAATGTGGAAACAATGTAACCTCCCAGAAACTGGCCAAGTGCACCTCCTGGAATTAAAACAAGTCCTAAAAGAAAAGAAAAGGAGAAAAACACATTTAAGAAATTATTAGCTCCTAGTATAGATAACTCGTTCGTTGATGCAATCTCCTCTGCTCTGTGCATGTGGTAAACATAGATTTTAATCAAAAAACAGTCAGAAAACTTAAAGATACAGTAAATATATCAATAAATTTGAAGAAACACAGATGTGTTTATTAGGCTAACACCATAAGCCTGCTGAATTTTAGGACAGTGATAGTGAAGTTTTGCCTTTATGTAGCAATAGCGTCTAAAACATACCCAGGAACTTAATCCATGCAAAACCTCAGATAGAAGTTGTCTTACAGAGAGATATTCTTAACAAGCTGGGAAGATTTGCCCTTTATCACAAAAGGCATGATTACAGAGTTGAAAATTCACAGAGATTTGTAAAAAGAATTGAACAAAGCTGCTCATTAGTTCCATGAATGGATGTGCAATGTTAACAGTCTCACAACAAAGTGAGACTCCAGAATAGCCACTGTAAAATGGTTTTCTGTTTAAGCATAAGGAAAGCAAAGGAGTAAGGGGGGGGGAGAAAGACATGGAGGAAGGGAAAAAGTAGAAATGTATTAAAAAATAACCAGAGGAAGACAGCACAGTAAACTCATACTGGTGCAAGCCCCTCCGCTCCTACTATATAATCGGGATAGATTCAAATATGGTCCCAGAGACCTGGCACGAACACTCACATGCACACGTCCACACACATGCACACACATACTCACACATGCACACACATGCACACACATACTCACACATACTCACACATGCACACACACAGAAGATTCTCTACCTACTGCCATGGCTGGGAGTGGTAAACTTTCTTTCATTTCTGACCAAACAGTTTTGTGTCTTCTTGCAGCACTCGAGAAACTCCGCTAACTTGTTAGCTTGCAAACGGGGCGAAATTCAAACCCGTCATGGATCTCAGTACTTTTGACAACAAAGATGGGACGCTGGCAGACAGACGGCCCTTTGTAGCTGCAGGCTGAAGTAGACGGCTCCG
Organism: Perodicticus potto; assembly: GCA_963574655.1. Classification (NCBI taxonomy): domain Eukaryota; kingdom Metazoa; phylum Chordata; class Mammalia; order Primates; family Lorisidae; genus Perodicticus; species Perodicticus potto. The sequence continues at coordinate 58,796 of CAUYRH010062989.1, read as the reverse complement.
CAGAAGGGGCCACGGTTCCGGTGAACTTCCTTGTCCGTCTGGCCGTCAGCCCGTCTTCCCCATTGTCACAGTTATTACAGGTACTGAGATTCCTTGGGTTAGACAGAATAGTCCCCTGCTTTCAGACAATGGTTACTGAGACCCGCAACCACGCTGCGTGTAGAAGGAAACTTTCTGACCCCTCTGGGCAGAGGCCAGGTGAACTCTCAGAGCCTCTGCTGGTGGGAATGAGGGAATGGGTTCCACCATTGTCACGTAAATGAAACCTAATAGCTGGGCTGAGGGTAAGCTCCTCTTGCAGTCTCCCTGCCAACCTTGGGTTTATTCCAAGACAACCACAATAAAAGGCCTCCAAATTTTTCACAGTATGTCTGGAATGCTATAAGGTAGCTGTGCTGGGACCCTCTTAGGAAGATTTTCCTAAGACAGACAAATTCCTGTGCAATTTGGATTTCTAAATGTGCAATTGTACACACAATTTCTAAATGTATAAGTGGTATTTATATTTTACAAGCTGGTACAGTGAATGCTACTAAACTTGACTAAAGTAATCGTGGAACTCGTAAGCTGCTGTCACAGAGTCCAACAGAGACAGCACAGAATCCAGAATCCCAGGAGAAAAGAAAGTCCCGCCTTGGAGTATGAACTTAAAGACAGCAGGGGGAGTGGGAGATAAAGCATCTCAAGTGAACAGACTCTAAGTCCAGAGGAAAAGGTTATCAGGAGCTGGAGGTTTACAGCGGATTGAAAACCACCAACTTCAGATGTCGCTCCTGTGGTCCCGGCTGGCTGGTCCAGACATTTGGAGCTCTGCTCCCCAGGCTGAGAGCACTTCACGCCCCTGTCCGGGGCACTTCTGGAATCTCCATTTGTATCCTATCGGCAGCCAAGGACAGAGACTAGTTCTCATTTATGCTGCAAGGCCACACATATACATTTGCAGTATTGTCTTGGGAATAACTAAACTCGGCTCCCGTTTTCTACCAAGGGGTGGGTAGAGTAAGTACCACTCCCCTCTGATACCCAAACCTTTCACTGACAGATGATATTCTGTTGGTTAAAGGGCCAGAAGCCTCAGACTCAGCAGCTCTTACTTTGGCCTCACCAGACCTTCACCAGCACAGGTGATAGGAAAAGTCCAACAAAATCCAGAAGACTGGTCATCAACTGCGGGGGCTGCTGTGCAGACAGAATCATCACGCTGAATCCCTCTGGAAGTCATGGAAAACTTATGGTCTCCCCTTCCTCCAACCAAAGGCAACCTAGTGTCACTTAAGCCTCTGGGAATGAGAGACATTGGAAGCCTTTCTCTGGCGCTCTGCTGGGTCTTTCCTGTCACCTGACTCATGGTAGATACAGCCCACAAACCTACGTTGAAGCTAGCCATCCAGCTGAGATGTGCTTTGAGGTGCTACACATTTACTGGCCCCTTCAAGCCACATATCTCCATGACTGATAAGTTTGTGCACTATAGCCTCTGGGAAAAAGGAGACAGCACCGCGCACACACACACCGGAAGCACCCCTTTGAGGATAGGATTCACTGAATTCCTAAAACAGCTACCATTAGAAAAGCACTTATTAGCTCACTGCCAGCCACTTGTCAACCCCAATCTTATATCTCTGTGAACTGAGTTACAGCGATGTTTTCAGATACACCAATTCAAACTTACAACTAGTTGCCAAGCATTTGACAAATGAAAATGATATATTCCAGAAGACTGAGGTAGGCTGGGCACATTGGCTCACCCTGTAATCCCAGCACTCTGGGAGGCTGAGGCAGGTGGATTGCCTGAGATCACAGGTTTGAGACCAGCCTGAGTGAGTGTGAGACCCTGATTCTAAAAATACCTGGGCACCTGTAGTCCCAGCTACTTGGGAGGCTGAAGCAAGAGGATCACTTGAGCCCAAGAGTTTGAGCTGGGATGCCACGGCACTCTGCCCAGGATGACAAGTGGGACTCTCTCTCAAAAAAAATAAAATAAAAAAGAAGAAAAAGATAGGAGTAGTCATAGTTGACCATCAAGTGTTTGTAGAAACACCACAATTAGATGATATAACTGACAGGAGACTGGAAACTTCTCCAAAATGAAGTGGCTCTTGGTTAGGTAGGGACGCAGCCTCCTGGAAGGGTTAGTGATATGCTGCCTCAGGGCAGTTATCTCCACAATAGGTGAAGGCCAATTAAACAAAATGGGACACAATTTTTGCCCATGATTTTGGTTTAAATAATGAATGACTTTCAGCCTGAGGCATCAGGATCCAGATAGCAGGTTTAGTAAAATCACAAGCTCTGGAACCGGAGGGCCCCAAAGGGAGGAGCCCTGATTCTCCTGGGGTCAGAAGCCTGGAGGAATGTGAAAAAACCTTGACTGTGAACCACAGTTATGTAGATTACATCTTATTCCAGATATGAATGCTCCAGACAAAAGTCAGAAAACAATACCTTTCCTGCATGTGATGTACTTCAACGTTTTCTATTCTATTCCATGTCATTTAACAAATAGTCACAATCAACTTAAACTTCACAAACCAAAATAAATAAATAAATAAAGAAAGAATGACTGACTCTACCTCATCCCTGGAAAGCACTCAGCTCAGCCTCACTCACTGATCAGCATTGTTGCAGGTGACAGAATTGCTCCAAATTTTAGTTTTGAAGGCAAAAGTGGAATCTGGAATTGCTAGTACATTATGCTATACTGGATTTTCATCTCAGGCCTAGTGGAAGATCAATCCAGGAACTTAAGAAAAAAGACCTCTCACTTTTAAAAATACACCCTGAGGGCTAACGGATGAATCTGTTCAGCTGACTGACGGGCCCAGGCCCCGGAGGGCAGCCTGGGGTCAGAGGTGCAGGTGGTTCCTTCCAGGAATTTGAATTCCGCTGACATAACCTTAATCAAATGCTGTAAGAAGCAAATCAAATGCACTTAATCCCAAATGTCTGTTGATTAGATTAAACAGAATGGCCAAAAACATATTGTGTTCAAGAAAAAAATATATCATTATGGCTCTGGAAATGTATGTGTGTCCTGCTGGGCTTTCTGAATAATTTGCAGTCTGATAATCATGTGTCCCTACCTAAAATTCTATTCAGTCCAGTCAAGTTTTCTGCACACATTAACATTTGTTTTCTATTTGGTGCCCGTGTTTTTTGTTTCTTCTTCTTTCTGTTTTGTTTTTGGTTAATTGACTCTTTCATATGAATATATTCTTTTGTTATTTTTTATTGGTTACCCTAAAAGTTGCAGGATGTATCCTGTATATTTTATAGCCTAAAATAATGATTACATTCGCCACTTTCCCATTCATGGTGGAACTTTACATTTGCAACCTATTTTGGAGTCAATGTTCAGTGTCTAAGAAAATTAAATATGTGCACAATAGCAATTCCCCACTAAGACCTGAACCTGGGTAAGCTCTTAAAAATGTACAACAGGACATATCGATGAGTCCATTCATTACTGCCTTGTGTGGAAGGATGGAAAAGTTGGAGCAACTTCATATCCATTAATAAGATAAGAAATGATGGTACATTCATAAAATAGAATGTCATGGCACCATTACAATGCATCAAATAGATATAGGTCAACATGAACCTGAAGAACATAACTTCTGATGACAAAATAAATGCATAAGAGTATGTACAAAATAATACATAAAATTTAGAAATAGATCATATACAGACAAGCACATGAGCAGTAAAGATGTACCAACATATATGGGAAGGATGTGCTGTAACTTCAGAAGAATGGTTCCCTGTGAACAGGAATGAAGAGCAAAGGTTAGAGAGGGGACTTACAGGGCTTCATGTGTTAAAACTATTGATGCAATGATGCAAAATTCTCACATGTTTTAGATTTGAGCAAATTGCACATAGCATATTTAGGCATATTATTCCTTGTGTTTTGTGTTTGTGTAAAATATTTCACAAGTACATCTACTAAGAAGACTTTATGCAAAATGCCAGAAATGTCACAGTGAGAAAGATAGTCTACCTGAAATCACAGTCGCAAAACTGGATGTTAACACGAACTGGTGCTCTAGGTAGGTAGGCAAAAATTCAGCAGCTCCAATGGAGGCTAAACTGTCTGAAGCTTTACACAGGGCGAGGCACATAAATATCGGATTCTTTATCAGAATCTGAAATAGAAATAAATTACATATCAATTCTTTAATGTTCTAAGGTGAAGAGAAACAGACATGTCCATTCAAATGTTAATGTTCAATCTGCAAAATATCACCTTTCTTAATCTCAACAGAAAACAGACAGACATATACCCCAACAAAAATCTATTGAAGCAATTCACAAACACATTCCAAAAAAGACAAGTGCTGTCTGACCATTTACGTTTTAATTTGCTCTCCAGGCCACATTTAACTTGTATTTGTGGGTCCGGAAGTTTGATGGAAAGATGAGGAAAAATAAATAGATAAATCATTAGGCAGGTATCTAGAATTTCTTTCCACTTTTGTTTACATACTTACAGAACACAAAGCAAAGAAAATTTAAGGAACAATCAAGAAAAAAATCACTAGGGTTATACTCAAAATTCTATTATATTTAACAGCTGGAATTCCACCAACACAAAGAATGATGTTATTTAAATGCTGCATTTAAATGTTGAACTTATTAAGAAGTCCTATTAAGATGTGAGGGTTTACCATTATTAATTATACTATTATACTGCACAGAGTAATTAAAAAGACAGCAAATAAGATTAAAATAATAACTTTCAAGCTTATTTGTATATTTCATTGGTTCTATATTTGTCTTTTGAAAAGATTTAGCACTGTTTTGTGTTTATGTTTATGTATTTTTAATAACTTTAAAGTTTCTTTTTCTGGCCCTAAACAGCGTCTCATAGGTATGATTGTTCCGGGGTATGGAGAATACATTAACAGAGATAAGATAAAAAAAAAAAAAAAGTGTCATCCACAGTAGACAAAATGGCTGAAAACACCACACAAGCATCATAACCCAACAAAGGTTCCTAAACTCCCTGGATCAAGCAGCATTAGAATGGCCTTAGGCTTCCTCTCTGCCCACCGCAGGGCATCTGTACAGTAGCCTGCACCACTCCTACTTCAGTCAACAGCTCGGGAGAAGTACAGACTTATTTGGACAAGATTGTCCACCAGACCAAATGGCTATAAGAATACAAACTACTGTGCCTCTCAATGACCAATGTAGTTAGTTTCCCAAGGGGCTAGGAAATTTCTTCCCATCTACTCTTCAAACCCATTTCCTAATCTCTGTATTTCTTCTCTGGTGTCAGTTAAGATACTTACGATGTTCATAACCAACTGCTGTCAAGCCCACTATTGAAACCAGAGTCACAGTAGCACGACTCACAGAGCTGACCCCAAGTCAGCTAATACAAATGTTGCCCTGAGGCATTTTAACCCCCACCGCCCCTCGGAGCTGGCGGGTGCAGTCTCTGCTTCCCTGGCCCGAATTAGCCCACTGGCTCTAGGCCTCTGTGACACATGACCCAACTAGTGGACTTGGGGCGCAGGGCCAGCACTGAAGGCGACAGGCCCTGGCCGTCAGCAGTGTAGGGACGTGTTCACCAGAAGGGGCACATTAGTATCCTCTCCAGCCAACAGACAAAACGGACTCCAGTGTCTAAGATGGGATCAAGGGGCCATAGCAGGGAGGAATTGGTCACACATCCCTGAATTACTGACTGCCGCAAAATCTTCTTTCCTCTAATTGAGCAGATACTAGCCTTAGAAAATTGTCTAAACAACAGCTACACCCGGGACCCCCGACACCACTGACTGGACCCTCACCCCAGCCTGCCCTGCTGTCCCACTGCAGCTCCAGCTGGACAAGGGACTGACCACCGAGGTCCTTTCCTAACAAAGGGCCGCAGACCTCCCGCCAGTTTGAGCTGTTTACAGAGACTGCTCAAAGTATCTCTCTGCCCTACACTTCACCTTCTGACAGGATGAACCAAATTCCGCCCCATTTTAATGTTACAACCCACCCCACACATAGATCAGTCCAGGGCTCACAAGCTCCCCCTCCCCCACATACACTCACAGACTTTCCACAAACCCGCACACACGCAGGTGGGGCGCAGCCTCGTGGACCTGACCTTCAGCTCCCCTCCCGCCACGGGGTTGGGCTCCCCGAATCTGTGCCCCCTCATCTGTAGAAAGCCCCCTCCCTTTTGTTCTCCATATATCCTGTGGTCATTTGTTAATGGTGATTTAACAAAAAGACCACAGTGAATAGAAATAAGTAAAATTTCTGATTGTATATAAGTAAAAATAAAAATTGTATACAAGAAAAAAGTAAAACTTCCGATTTTATACAACATACCCATTTATTTGAGGAAGAATTAATATAACAAAAAGCATCCATCTATTCCATTCTTTTTTATGCTATTCTATCAAAGATCTGTCAAAGCATTAAAGAGAGAGAAACTCATTTTTCCTAGGAATGTAAGACTTGGCAGAAAGCTCTTTTGGAAAGCCCAAGAGAGAGAGGACTTTCCGAGCAGATAGATCAGCAGCTACCCAAGGACAGAAGGATACCGGGACTTAACATGTCCAGGAAAGAGCAAGTGGCTGGAATGTGAAGGAGACGTGGATAAAATTCTGAGGAAAAGAAGCAGGAAAATTCAGGTGACACTGTTGGGAAGGGTCTTGACTGTCCTATTAAATGTGTGCAAAATTATCTACTAAGTAATCTGGGAAATGACTTGGGGAAAAAAATTATAGACGAGAAATAAAATTCTGCAAGCAAGATTGTAGTTTTTTTACTTCCCAGTCTCTGTACTGTAGGCCTTGTTCCTCACCTGGAGAAGCCAAGAGTTCTCCATTTGCTATTGAGGTAAAAGATCTTCTACGAAATGAAAATGTTCGTGGGAATATTTGTTAACTTCTAGAGTTCTCTTCTAAGGCATTTAAACATAATAAAAAGTATTGTGGATATTGCCAGTTCATCTCATTAAATTCCTGACTTATTTCTGCAAGGGAAAAATGAAAACAAAATAACAGAAAAGTAAAATTTAAAGGAAAGAAGAGAAATATTTGCTACCGGTCCCCGACAGCAGCCAAGTTCTGGGCTCTGCTGTGTATGTAAGGTAAGACAGACATTACTCATTGCCTATAACATTAATAGTTAATTAAAAGACTTCAAAAGACCCATCAAGATATGAACTGAACGACTTATGGTTATTTTCTTAAGTTCACTATTGGAAAATTGCACAAGTTAACTTAATCCGCTTGTTCACATACAATATTTTACTTTACCCAAATGGAAGCACACAAATCCTTGAAACTCAATCCAACTTCTGGATCTTTGTATTTCCTGTCAAGCAGTTGAGGCTGTTTATGTTTCCCGCCTTTTATCTTTGTTGTAGCTGTATGTTAAGAAGCAAAAGAATCTTATGACATATTCGGATATCTAAGCTGCAGACATACAACACACACGCATGTCCTAATAAACTCACTTAGTCCTGGTTTGGCGAGGGAGCTGTTTCTGAACAAGTAAAGTCAATCTGATGAATTATAAGACATGTTCTTCTCCAACCCTGCTATCTTAAAGAACATTCTGTGACAGTGCAAGCTTTCTACATCTTTGCTTTCTAATATTGTGCTACCAGTTGCGTATGGCTATTCAATACTTAAAACGCAGCTCCTATGACTCAGTAAATGAATTTTCAATTTAATTCAATTTAAAATTTAAATAGCCATACTGGGCAAGTAGCTGCCATATTTGCCATAAAAATATTAAAGAATAATCTTTGATGTTACTAAAAAAAATTTTATGCCAGTTACATGTGCAGTAATTAGGAAAATATTAGATTTCTCTGACTTTACGTGTATTTTTCAGTGTTCCCAAAATAATTTTAATCATTATTATTTTATCCTACAGCAAGTCTATGGGGGAATGCACATATTAAATAATGCTAAGTAAGTAGATTTAAATATGTTTCATCTTTAGAGCATCTTATGAATTCTAGATATACATCATTTAAATTTTTTTATTACAGTAGATCTAAAGGGTCCAAGTTGAATTCTGTTACATGAATATATTGCACAGTGGTACTGTTTGGCCTTTCAGTACAGCCAATGCTTGAGTTATAAAGCTATTTTAAAAGAAGAATAGGAGAAGAAAACTATAAGCACTAAGGGAATTCTGGTACGTAAATAAAGTAACAGTGGGCTGCAGAGCTGTTTCTTTGTTCAGATAACACGGGCGCCTGGGATAGCGTCTCTATGGCAGACGACTATGAGAAAACTCAAGTTCACAGAGAAACGCAGCACAGCCACGCTCTGAGAACGGGGCCAGGGCGGGGGGAAAACTACTGGCCACTAATTTAATGAATTATAATTTTGTAGTCACCTGTTAAAGTGGGTGGAAAGCATGACAATGGTATTAACGTAGACCATGCGATAAGAGTGACAAAAATAAAATCAATCCACCAAGACTGTGTCCACTGTTTACTGACATCACCGTCTGGAACGCTTTAATGGAAAAAAATTAAAAACGTCAGCTTTGGGTACTTTATTACAACAAAGCCATAATCAAACAGGAAGAAAAAGAGGGGGAAGGGAGAGGAGCGCAAGTTTTTCTGCGGATTTGTCAATGCTGCTTGTTTTGTTCAGAGCAAGCGGCTGCCAGCCCTCCAATGACCTGGTGTCCTCTTTTCTTACAAGATCCTGTCTTTTCCCTTTTCTTTCTCTTTCCTGGCATCTATCAGGCCATAAAAGGCACTTGTTTGTTCCCATTGAACTTTTTCTCCATTAGAAGCTTTAAATTTGGAAGACTCTCTCTTTAAATCTTGACTGTCCTTTAAAATTATTCCTGCCCCACCAAGGTGAAAGATTCATATACCACAAACTAGAGAACCTTGCAGAAAGAAATTAAAGATGACACAAATACAGGGAAAGGTAACTTGTGTTCATGGACCAAACATGGGGATTAATATTAATATTTTAAAAGATGGATAAAAGATTTACATCTAAGACATGAAGTGATAAAAATCTTAGAAGAAAGTGTGGGGAAAACTCCTGATGTTGGACTGGGGAAAGATTTTTATAACAAAGACTTCAGCAGCCATAGCAGCAACAACAAAAATTAACAAATGGGACTTAATTGAGCTCAAATGCTTCTGCCAGACACAACCTTCAGAATGGGAAAAGTATTTGCAGGGTATGAATCTGAGAAAAGGTTGATAACTAGAATCTACAGAGAACTCAAATTAATCAACAAAAATGAGTAAACGTTCCCATCTCCCACTGGGCAAAGGTGTGAACAGAGCCTTCTCTGACAAAGACAGACAATGCCTAACAAACATTTGACAAAATGCTCATCATCCCTGATCACCAGAGAAGTGAAAATCAAAACCACCCTGAGCTATCACCTAACCCTTGTGAGAATGGCCCACGTCACAAAGTCTCAAAGCTGCAGATGCTGGCGTGGATGTGGAAAGAAGGGAACACTTTCACACTGCTGGTGGGACTGCAAACTAAAACAACTTTTTTGGAAGAAAGTACCAAGAATCCTCAAAGAACTCAAATTAGATATCCCATTTGATCCTGCAATCCCATTACCAGGCATCTACCCAGAAGAAAAAAATTCTTTTATCATAACAACATTTGCACTAGACTGTTCATCGCAGCTCAATTTACAATCACCAAAATGTGGAAACAACCTAAATGCCCACCAACCCAGGAATGGATTAGCAAGCTGTGATATATGTACACCATGGAATACCATTCGGCCATTAAAAAAGGGGGAGACTTTACATCTTTTGTATTAACTTGGACGGAGCTGGAATACATTCTTCTTAGTAAAGTATCATAAGAATAGAGAAACAAGAATCCAGTGTACTGAGTTCAGATGTGAAGCCAGTAGACAATTTAATACATGCCCTCCTAAGAGAAAATCTCAAGTCAATTCAAGGTGGAGAACAGAACGAGGCAGTGGGGAGAGGGGAGGAGGGAAAGTGATGGGGAGCTCAGGTGTATGGCACACCGCTTGGGGGCAGGACACAATTATAAGAGGGACTTTACCTAACAAAAGCAGTCACTGTAACCTAATTCATTGTACCCTCAATGAATCTGAAACAAACAAACAAAAAAAATCCTCAAAAAAAAAAAAAGTTAAAATAGAATTACAACATGCTTCAGAACCAAAAGAATTAAAAGCAGGATCTTGAGGAGATATTTGCAAGCACACCTGCCTTCAGCATTATTCACAACAGTCAAAAGGTGAAAGCTAGTTAAATGTTCATCAAAAATAAGTAAATAAGGAATTTTGTGGTATAGACATATGATGGAATACTATAGTGTTTAGGCTTATAGCAAAATAGAAATCATATTATATGCGACCACGTGCATGAAACTTGAAGATATTATGCTTTGTGAAATACACCAGTCACAGAAAGACAAATACTGCATAATTCCAATTTTATGAGGTGACTAATATAGCCAAACTCTCAGAAACGGAAAAATGATTGCCCTTTTTGCAGTATTAATAAGTGTCAGATAGCTGTTGCAAAACAATGTGCATGGAGTCAACACTGCTATACACTCAAAAATTTTGAAGATGTGCCTTTTAGATGTATTCATATGTCCGTATTAAATGTGCTTAGCAGTCACATTTTCTAAAAAGTATGGTTATTACAAATTAAATACATGTCTTTATCTATAAGCTAGAATATCTGTTCAGTAAATATATAAAAAAATAATAAAATGGCTTACCTTATCTCAGAAGTAGACCTGTTTTGCAAGACCTTAACTTGTGGTGCTCCAATCACGTAACCCAAGGCATAGCCACAGACAGACGCAGCGTCTGCAATGCCTGCAACGCAAACGTGAAAACCAAGCAGGCTGACAAGCCAGCTTCGCCGAAGATGGCAAGAGTCAGTGGATTGTGATGGATTGCCCTCGAAACGTTTTCAGGGCATGCATAATTGTCAAAGTTGCCCCAAAGAAACAGAATATATATATAAATACATATATATATATATATATATACACACACACACACATATATTTGCATATTATCCGGATATGCAAATGTATATTGTATATACGTAGTATATATTCTATATATATTTGAATCGGTTCACACAATGGTGAGTCTTCCAAGTTCCAAACTCGTGGGTCAGGTCACTGTGCTGGCAATGTAAGTAAGAGTTGATCTTACTGTCTTGGGGCAGAATTTCTTCTTTGGGAAATCTCGGTCTTTGCTCTTCGGCCCTTCCACAGTTCGGGTGAGATCCACCCACATTATGGAGGGTAGCTGTTTTACTCAGAGTATACTGATTGTAAATGTTAATCACATCTTAAAAAAACTACCATCACAGGAACATCTAAACTGGTATCTCACCAAATCGCTAGGCATCATAAGCTAAGATCACACGACGTTAACTATTACACATATTATATTATCTCATGGAAGTGTCGGTGCTTTCTGGGCAGGCACAAATAACTTTCACTGCTTGGCAAGTATCCCTTGAAAGGATTATAATTATAATTTTGTTAACAGAATTCAAAAGTTAAACATACAACTCATATAACATAGTTATGTAATTCATTATATCCTCATTTAATCTCTATATTTAATATACATATTATATTTGTATTTACATTTAGTAGAAATATAAATTCAATATATCTTACTTCATTTTAAAGTGTGGCTCTATAGCAAAATGATGCTTTAACAGTTTCATGCTCTTTGTGTCTTTCGCCTTAGCTGAAGATGGCAGGCTATGGTAACAGAGGAAACGTCTCTCTACTCAGACGTGTGTTTTCATCACTGTTTAGTAGAGCCAAAGCAAATTCCACAGATTTGCTGCCGCCCTAAACCAACACTAATAAATGATTGCATTTTTTTCTAAAAGCAACCACAAATATGAATATCATCTATTTTCCTTTACTCATATGACTTGTTTTACCTGTGATGAAAAATAATTATTTTGGTGAAGAATATTATTTTTTCAAGTTGCCATCACAGTAAGTATATAAAAACAATTTTGGATTATTTTTCAAAAAATGATAGTGAGATTGCTGTATGTGTACAAATGGATGACCAGAGTCTATTACACTATAAGAAAATATGGACTGTTCTGATATATCTCCAGAGTTATTGATGGTAGGACGCAGCAGCATAAGGCTTTGTAAATAAAGGATGCCATGGTGTGTGCAATTATATGCACATCTAAATATATATGTACACATACACTCACACACATAGATGAATACACATGTATGTGGGTCATTAGGAAGTTTTGAGATACACACAAATCATGAAACATAAAATCCATGTGGAAGAGAGCAAAGGAAGCCCTCCCAGCAACACCTATAAGTCGAGCAAGTTGAAACGCACACGTGGGAATCAGAAAGGACGCTGTGGACTGCATGGCTTGGTATTGAAATAATGAACCACAACACAGTCTATCTCAAAAGACCCACGTGAAGACCCACATAATTGTATCATGTGGACAGAGCGTAGTGATCATTGCTTCAGACAGTATGCATTTTTTCTATCAGTCTATGTATTTTCAGTGACATCAGGTGACGTGTCTACGATTCTAAATCTCGAGCATCTCCTCAGAATTAGGTAGTTCAATGTGATTTTGAAGTTAAGGACATCAGTTATCTATTAAAGAGCCAAGGGTCAGTCCTTCTGTATCGACTTATACAGAAGCTCCGTGAAGATGCAGAATGAGCCAATCTTTTTAGAGGGAAGAAACTTACCTAAATAGGTGCCAACTGAGTGTGGGGTGAGGCTGTCTTCAAGAAAGGTTACTCCGAGGATGTAAAGGGGCATTCCCGCAATGCCCTGCACCATCTGCCCCAGGAGGAAGTAAAACAGGTATTTTGTTTTGAAGTTGGACGTGCTTCTCCGGCAGCCACTGATAACCTTCACTTCCTGGCAAATATCTTTTGAAAAGATTGTAATTATTATTTTTTTGGTAATTGAATTTGAAAGTTAAACACACAACAAATATGCAGTATTATTTCTCAAATATTTGACTTTTTAGGAGCTATTTCCACTGCTATAGTTTTTCCATTTAGTTTGACATGTTATTTGTGTATTGAGAATAATAGTACCACCATCAGTCATCACATTTTCAGGGAAATGCCATAGTAAAAGAAAACTCGGGCCAATACTGAAAACATGCACATATGCGTATGATAAGCCGAAACATAAATGTGACATGTGATTCATGCCCGTACATTCACACACACACATGTGTGGAATATATTCCTCCTAAATTTGGCATCCAGTTCTCTTTACTTTTTTTTTTTTGAGACAGAGCCTCAAGCTATAGCCTGAGTAGAGTGCTGTGGCATCACAGCTCACAGCAACCTCCAACTCCTGGGCTTAAGCGAGTCTCCTGCCTCCGCCTCCCAAGTAGCTGGGACTTACAGGCGCCCGCCACAACACCTGGCTATTTTTTGGTTGCAGCCGTCGTTGTTTGGCGAGCCCGGGCTGGATTCAAACCCGCCAGCTCAGGTGTACGAGGCTGGCGCCTTAGCCACTTCAGCCACAGGCGCCAAGCCCAGTTCTCTTGACTGTTGATCTCAGATATGAATTATCAAAGGTTAATCTGAGTTTACATCTATGTCCACTTCCTTAGCAATCTTTATATTAATCCCATGTCACTCTAATTTCGCATTTTAGATCCCATAACTTCCAGAGCACATGATCACTGGGAGAAGCCACTCCACGGTAAGCATTTCCTCTGTTGGAATTAGGCATGTGGCTGCCAACTGGATTTTAAACTCCTCTGGGTCATGGCATATGTCTTTTGCTTTTTAAATTTCCACAGTTACGGAACAGTATTAAATAAATGTTTCTGCAATTGCAAGTGGTATTCATTTGGTAGATCTTGCCAATGCTATTAAATCATGATGAATGTGGGCATTTTAGTTGAAATTTACACATTTCAACCAAGGATATTATTGTGGAAACCCTATTAAAGTGCAGACTGCGAAACAGCACACAAATAAACACTTTCAGCTGGGTTAGTACCCGTATGGATGATATTTGGCTACATATCAAATAAGAGGGGAGCTCTAGAATTTTGATTCCAGTCCTGATGGTTCCATTTCATATAAATACATTAACTTCGTGTCACTGTGACCCTTCCAACACCGCCACCCCTCAGTACCTTGAACACCTGTCCTCTATGCACTGTACTTCCCAAAGCTGCTCACTTTAAATATGCAAAACGGTAAAACCTCCCCGACAGAAACTTCAACACCTGCACTCTGACCACCCCTGTTTTTCCAGCTCAGTCCTTCCAGGAACCCCACGCCCTCAACAATGCGGAATGTATTCCCTGACCCCGTTTCCTTTCCCTGTCTCCATCTCTCTTGCAAGCCTTTACTTCTCTCATTATCATCTAAACCCTTCATTCCCTTGTAAACTTCAAGCTGAGTCAAGTTCAGTTTTCCTCACTCTGTACCTAGACCTTTTTAAAGCTGAGCATGGCTGGAGAAAAACACACAACCAGGCAAATCCAACTTTGAATCCATGACTAATAAACTCAAGGAAGTCCTTTATGCTCCTGATAATCACCAAATATGTCCCTAGTCCATTCTCTATTCCCTTCTCCTAGAAAATTCAATGTGTTTGTTTCTTGTGTCCTGAGATCACAGACTCGACCTCTCTATTGACAAATCTCTGAAAGCAAATATTTTCCCAAGAGAATAAGACAAATCTCAATGAGTGCCATGCACACAATTCGGGGAATAGATTACACCCTTGACTTAGACTTAAATGATTATAACCTTAAACTTAAATAATTATAACCTTAAACTTAAAACTATAACCTTGACTTATGAAAATAATGGATGTGACCAAAATGTATCCTGTAACGATTTGAAATATAAAATATAAATATGTAAACAAAAAGACCAAAAAAAGACAGAACTTAAAGCAACGTTTTTAATGACACGCGTTCTCCACCCAACACAGAAGGTAACAGTTAAGTGAGAAAAGTCTAAAATCCTTGTGTGAATCATGGATAAGAGTTTGGATTAAATAATGTTTTCAAGTGAACAGATCAGTTTGGGAGCAGAACGGAGACTGACAACAACCGAGTCCGTGTGAGACCACTCAGCAGCCTGGGTGTGGGTAAAGGAAAGAAGTGTGGTCGGGCCAAAAGCTTTCCAGGACAGAAACTACAAACAGCTCAGAACGTGATTACAGTGCATTTTTAAACCTTAACATTTCATATTAACATTACTAATTAATACTTTACATGTGCATAATTAATAATAAACTCGATGTTTCCTATTAAGGGACATAAAGTAAGCTACAAATGAAGGGACGTAACGAGGAGATTCTGGTGAAGGGAGGAAATAGGCCTCACATACCGGAGGCTCCAGTTTAGCGAAAGAAAATAACTTCTGTCTTTGTCAGGTTAAGTTGGAAGAACTGGTGGGTGTAGTCAGAGAGCTGGGTAGTAGACGTTTAGGAAGTTCTCTGTAAGGTGGCAACGTGCCCATGGCGTGGGTGTCACTTAAACGTACATGTCCAGGCTCTGAAGATCAGAATGTGGTACAGGTGTTGCCATGAACGCATGGAGGAAATTCAGGTTTCACTTCTCACCGTGTGGTGGAGTGTGGAGATAGCGACATGTTGACAGAGGCACAGGGGTTGGAGATTAACGCGTCATAAGTACAGAAGACTGTGATGGGGTTGGGGCAGCAAAGAACGAGTAAGAAGAGCTTCTATAGCCGGGCGTTGTGGTGGGCGCCTGTAGTCCCAGGTACTCGGGAGGCTGAAGCACAGCACTCTACAGAGGGCAATAAAGTGAGACTCTGTCTCTACAAAAAAAAAAAAAAAGAAAGAAAAGAAAAGAAGAAGAAGAGCTTCTAAATGGGCTGTAAGAGGTCCAGGCCACTCATGAGAGAAGATGAGTGTAACCCGAACTGGGAAGAGACCAAAGCAGGTGAGATAGTCAGAAATGAAGAGGCTGGGGGAGAACAGAGAAGGTCAACACGCACCTGTGAGCTAGTCAGAAATGAAGAGGCTGGGGAAGAACAGAGAAGGTCAACACGCACCTGTGAGCTAGTCTGAAATGAAGAGGCGGGGGAAGAACAGAGAAGGTCAACACACACCTGTGAGCTAGTCTGAAATGAAGAGGCGGGGGAAGAACAGAGAAGGTGAACACGCACCTGTGAGCTAGTCTGAAATGAAGAGGCTGGGGAAGAACAGAGAAGGTCAACACGCACGTGTAAGTGAACGCATGTGCTCATAAACTGAGATATGAACATGGAATAGAAAAGCAGTTACGTAAGAGTTAAACTTGGAAGCAGAATCAGTGAAATACCTGCGTGGGTAAGTGTATGAAATGAGAACTCTCCTGCTGACTGTTTACCGTGTTTATGCCCCTCCTCCTCCTCCTAAATACACTAAATAGGTACTGTTGCATGAATTTTAAGCTCTTGATCACAAAGAATAAAATATGTAGAATCTAGATGATATAAAGAAGTCACAAAGGCAGAAAGACTGCGCCGTTCCTACCACCATGACCCCCCTTGAGTACTGGCTAGCATTTCCAAATCGTATCCAGCAGTGTTCCCTAACTTTTCACCCTTTCTGCCCAGAACAGGGTTAAGCAAAAGAGAGGAATGAAGTATTTTTCATTCCTTTCTTCCCGTAAGTCATCTTCTAGTTTAACCAGCTGTCAATTTTTCCATTAATGCAAATAATATATGTGCATATTATATGTGGTTCATATACTGACACATATATTGTTTAATTGATGTATTATTCAGTATATTAATGTTAATTATTACATTTGTTGTATTTCACGTAGACTATTTTTATACTTAATATATTGGAAACACACACCACAATACACACCATAAGCACACTTTGTAAGCGTCGTGGGCATGTATACCCATTCACACACACACAGACATCCACCTGCCTTTTTCACTGTCTTGCTAAAATGCAGTTGAAAGTTGCAAAATGGGCAAATGTGTTCCAACACAAATATAAGCAGGTACATGACAAGTAAGTACTTCTACAATAGTGTCAAAAAAAATAGAGCTATGGAACTTCAAATGACCTTAATCTAGTAGAATAGTGAAAAGACTATGGAACACATATTTTAAAATGGCTGGGTATGGTGGCTCATGCCTGTGATCCCAGCATTTTGGTAGCCCAAGGCAAGAGGACCACTTAAGGCCAGGAGTTTGAGAGCAGCCTGGGAAATAGAACGAGACCCCAGTCTCTTCAAAAAACAAAATTGTCTTTTCATTATCTAGGCATGGTGTCATACAACTGTGGTTCTAGCTACACAGAAGACTTAGGCAGGAGAATCCCTTGAACCCAGAAGATTGAGGGTGCAGTGAATCCGATCACACCACTGAACTCCAACACAGGGGATAGAGCACAGAAAAGGGGTCTCGCATCTTTCAACTATTCAAGTACTATTTTGAAAAGCAGCTCCCATTTTGAAATGGGAGGAATAGCTACAAAGAGTCTGATCTTTCTTCTTGTGTGTGTTAGTTCAGGTTTGTGTTTATGGGTGTGCACATGAGTGTGTGTGCATGGGTGGTGAGAATAAAGACATTGATTAAAACAGGTGGGGTGGAAGAGATAACGAATTACTCCAGGTTCTCGAGAGAGTCATAACAGTCATGAAAGTGGATAAAAGGGAAAACACTGCAAAACAACTATCCCCAAAGATTCCTTCTTCTCCTCCATAGGCCCACCTCTTATATGAAAGAGTCTGTGATCTCAGCGTGTCTGCTGACCAGGAAGTTGCCATTGGTCAGTGAATCTGGTCACAACCATCAGTGAGGATGATGGATGTACAAACAGGTGTCCCAGTGCATTTCAAGTTACTTGAGCCGATGGCTTTAATCAATGTTGTTCTGATATATGACGGTATGTTTTAAAATCTTACCTTCAATTTCTACCTCCTTTTGAATATGTCTACTATTAAAATACGGAAAAGCAAATAAAAAGGATCCAAATCCTACTAAAAATGAGGACAATGCAATCCATCTTGTTCTCCTTTGTCCTCCTCCGTAGTATGCTATAAATATGGCTACCAGGCCGGATGAAATATCATAACCAAAGGACAGGAAGAAATTTTCAATGTTTTTCAGTTTATGATCCTTCTGCAAGTCAGTAATGCTCAGGTCTACAAGGCCAAACACAATACCTAAAATGTAAAAAGAAAGCAATGACGTACATTGTAAGATACAAAATAGCACCATGGTAATTATTGCAAAGTAAAATTTAATTTCCATAGATTTCTGTTAATTTTACATTATTCTGAATGTTTCAAACTTACAAGCATACAAAGATCCCCTTTCTAAAATACTGACAGGTCTTAACTTTTATGAAATAATTGCTAATGGAATTTTGTTGTTGTTGTTGTTTTTGTTTGGTAGAGACAGAGTCTCACTTCATCACCCTCCCTAGAGTGCCATGGCATCACACAGATCACAGCAACCTCCAACTCCTGGGCTTAGGCAATTCTTGTGCCTCAGACTTCCGAGTAGCTAGGACAGCAGGTGCCCACCACAACGCCCGGCTATTTTCTTGTTTTGCAGTTGGGCCGGGGCTGGGTTTGAACCCGCCACCCTTGGTATATGGGGCCGGCACCCTATTTGCTGAGCCACGGGCACCGCCCCTAATTGAATTTTTGAAGCTATTTTTTAACTACCTCCATGAGTAATTTCCTGAAGAACACTATTACATGTTTAATAGTCTACACTATTACTAATACTCACTAGTATTGATCTTTATTTTAATGTGTTATATTATAATTATATAAAAATTAGTAAGTATAATGGCTGTTTACCTACCATCTAGAATAGGAAATAAAACATTATGGAAATGGTTGAAGACCATGCATACTCCACCCACCAAATAAATTGGTGTAGGGATTGGTTATAAAACTAGTACATTTGTTGGAGGGAAAGGGGGAAAAGTTTGCAAATCAAAACTCATGGTATCTATGCAACCAGAGTTGCTGAAGGACGGGTGGCTGCTGCTAATGCTGCTGCAGCTGCCCTTGGAACTGCAAACAGGACCAGGAAGCCAGGAGCCAACGCTCCTCCCAGGACCAGGAGAGGCAGCTCACAGCCACCTGCTGCTTCCTCTGCTCCAGCACAGGTCCAAACTAGAGCCCACAAGTGCTGTACTGCAGACAGGACCACATTTATTCCTCAGCAGAAGCCAGGAAACTTCAATCACTCCGAATTTGCTCCTGCTGTCCAAAACACCACCAGAAAAAGAGAGGGAAAAAAATGGAAGTTTCCCTTAGGCCCCCTTCAAATCCAGTCCCTGAGCCTCTAACCTGCAACACCTGAGTGGGGGCCACATAGCAAGGAGCTCTGGGAAATGTTCCCTGGCTGCCAGTCCCCAGCAAAGGGAGGGAGCAGTGCAGTTGAGGGGCAAGAAGTAACTGTCGGGGCTTACCCTGCAGACTGCTCAGCATCCATTTCCTTCCTTCTTCCTGTATCTAAACTTCCATAAAATTAAATAGCAACATCATCATGCTTCTGCCCAAAATAATACAATTATTATTCTTACAAAGATGCTCTCACTCTTTCCCACACATGAGAGACGCATAGTCCAATCAGTCACCAAATCCATCTCAGGGTGATGTTTATAAAGTTACACATTTCTGTAAGCTACCTTACAGAAAGTGTGACTATAAAAATAAAATAGGAAGGAAAAAAATGAAACATTGGAATATATACATATATAAACATATGGGACTGAGAATTTGTTAACTCATTGTAGATAATATGCTACATACCTCATTGCCAGCTATCACTACAGTCACCTTCAAACTCCCCTTGAGAAGTTACTCACTGATGTCCGTGCCTAGTCTACCCTTCAAAACAATTTTGACACTCTTTCTCTGGAATGTCCAACAAAACTGTTGTATTACACTTGATGTCCTGAATGTCTTCAAAATGTCTTCTTTTCAATATATTCTTTATCTTCAGGTAAAGAAAAAAGTGAGTGGCTGCCAAATCGGGTGAGTAGGAAAGGTGTTCTAATATAGTTAGTTGTTGACTGCCTAAAAACTTCCTCATAGACAGTGCTGTGAGGGCTGGTGCATGGTTGTGATGCAAGAGCCTTGAGTCATTGGCAAAAAATTCAGGTCATCTTCGTCTAACTTTTTCACAGTCTTTTCAGCACTTCCAAGTACTAAAGTTGCTTAATTTTTTGTCCAGTTAGTTCTACTTCATAGTGAACAGTCCTTCTGATATAAAAAAAAGGTTAGCAACACCATTTTCACTCTTGATTTGCATTGATGGAACTTCTTTGTTTATGGAGAACTGGATGACTTCCTTTGTGCACTTTGACACTTTGTTTCAGGGTTATATTGGTCCACCCATGTTTAATCAACAGTGATAATATGGACAAAACATGGTCTTGCCTCTCCAAAAGATCTTGGCAAACTTCAAGTCTCCCTTGCTTTTGTTTCATCTGTGAGCTCCTTTGGGACCATTTTTACAGACACTTTTCTCATACTAATATTTTCAGCTAATATTTTCCCCTTTTTCTATCAATGATTATTTGGTCTGTTATTCTTCTCACAGTCCGCCAATGATTTTGACACAGAATTCATTTTTTTTTGTAGAGACAGAGTCTCACTTTATCACCCTCGGTGGAGTGCTGTAGCGTCACAGCTCACAGCAACCTCCAACTCCTGGGCTTAGGCGACTCTCTTGCCTCAGCCTCCCGAGTAGCTGGGACTACAGGCGCCCACTACAAGGCTCAGCTATTTTTCTGTTTTGCAGTTCAGCCGAGGCCGGGTTTGAAACTGCCACCTTCGGTATATGGGGCCGGTGCCCTACTGGATGAGCCACAGGCGCTGCCCTGAATTCAATAATTTTTTGCTGTGTTTCCATCAGTTCTGCTCGTCACTGCCACCCTGACCTCTCTTCATCAGTGATGCCTTCTCGCCCCTCAGAAGAACATTCGATCCATTTGTACACTGCTGTTTTCTTAATGGCATGATGCCACAAACTTAGACTAACCTGTCCCTGACTTTACTTCCACTCTTGTCTTGATTAACAAGACATTTATTGTTTGTTCCTTGCTGTAATCCTAGCTCCAACATTCGCATGAGGGCACAAAAACCACACAGCAACAATAACGAACACCAGGAAGAAAAACAGCAGCACATGTCAGCAGGAACACAGCTGTGAGACACGGATAGTCCAGGGTGATGAAACCTACCGTGCTGCCAACACAGGTGCCAAGTTCATGATCTTAATTAATCGTCAGGCGTGTGCACATAAAACAAAGAAGAAAAACCGCACAGCTGCTGCAGTTTTATTTCTCTAAGTGGTTATGAGGCCACAATTGATATTTAGACTCTTCCTATTTACCTCCTTTTCTACCACTTAATCTCAGATGACATTTATAGGTTGTTCGTTCCAAGCATACTCTTCATCCTGCAGGACCATACCCCAAATTTGTTGACTACTGTCTACTAGCTGGAGTCTTATCTGAAAGTCTAAGACTTTAATGAGACGTTATAAGTATCTCTAAAGCCAAGATAATGTTGGGTAACTTTACATTTAACTATATGTCAGAGTAAGAAGAACTCTGTTCGCCACACAGACATTTACCTACATAAAACAAGATCAGGACCAAACTGAGCGGTCCAAAGCAGAGGTCAATCCTAGCTTATTTAAATAAGTTGTTAATAATGATAATCAGCCTAAAAGGAAGGAAGATGAATTGTAAAGTAAAAATGAGGCAACAGGAATAAAACCCTCCCAGGTAAATCTGAGCACACAGTCAACCTATTTGGACAGTAAATTAAAATAAATTCCCCTACACCAAGGCAATTAGTTAAATAAAGCAAGAACA
Organism: Perodicticus potto; assembly: GCA_963574655.1. Taxonomy (NCBI): domain Eukaryota; kingdom Metazoa; phylum Chordata; class Mammalia; order Primates; family Lorisidae; genus Perodicticus; species Perodicticus potto. Next base: position 36,947 of record CAUYRH010062989.1, on the reverse strand, counting down.
AACTTTATGATGATAAAGAGTACAGCCCTAGTACAATAGCTGTCACTGTGTAATGTAAATATCAGGTAACATAGACTTACATAAATAAAAGAAAATAAACATGAAGAGAATTAAACCAAAACAAAACTCAATATTCTCCAATTATTGTAAATCAAGTAAGCAAAAATCAGTAAAATCATAGAAAATGGCAAAATGTCTTCCTCCATTAACAAATGGTAATTTTTTTTAGCATATTTCCTTCATACTTTTCCAAATAGTCTATCTTAAGAAGTAAGATATTAATATTCCCTTGAACAACCCCCTTGGCACTGGTCTTCAATCTATTGATTGCACTTTCAGTAACAGTAGAAAAAGTATTGAATTCACTCATCTTCCTGAGAATAGTAAGAAAGCTAAGAAAATAATTTTATAGTTGTTTGAAAGCATAACAGGAGCTAAGTAACCACTGCAAAATTACCCGGACAAGATCCAGGGGAGGAAGAAATCCCAGAGAGGTAATCCCTGCCTTACACAAACACCTAACTGAAGTCAAAACAATTTCAGCAAGAATGTCGTCACTGCAGCTCAAAACATCACCGCTTCACATCTCTACTGACAGTAAGATCATTATTGCCTTCAAACCCAAACAGATGAGAGAACAAATTTCAGAATTAACATCTTTAAGGAGGCATTTCCTCTGTCAAAAATTCTATCATTTTGAGTTCAATTGGAAAATAAGAGGCACTCTAAAACTGCGTTAAAAATGAGGGTTTGAGAATTAAGAGTTTAGACTCAAATACTGGGAGCCCTTAGAGACAAGAGCTTGAGGAAGGCACACACGTGAAGGTTGTAGTCGGAAGTCCGGGGAGACTGACAGGGATCCCGGGCGCAGTGGCTCATGCCTACAATCCCGGCACTCTGCCAGGCCTAGAAGGGAGAATCACTTGAGCTCATGAGTTTGAGACCAGCCTGAGCAAGAGCAAGACCCATATCTACTAAAAATAGGTAAACCATCTGGGGCATCCTGGTGACCACCTGTGGTCCCAGCTACTTGGGAGGCTCAAGTGAGAGGAACTCGAGTCCAAAAGTTTGAAGTTGCTGTGAGCTGTTATGCTACCGCACTCAACCCAGGGGGACAGAATGAGACTCTGTCTCAAAACAACAAACAAACAAGATAACCTCCCTTTTGACAGAGGCACCTCCCACCGCTATCTGCCCTCTCTTTTTTCTTCACGAAGTCATCCTATAATTGAGGCGAGGCTCCAGGGGGTCTGAGAACTGCCTGAGACACAACAGCAAAGTGGTTGCCCCGCATGGCTCCCCAGAGCACCTTCGGCCTCAGAACACAGGGATCCACCTGGGAACACTCTGGAGAATGGTGACTCTCTACTTCTCTTCTTTAACCTTCTAAATCGCACATAAGTTATCCTTAGTGGAAAACTGCCGAAGGAAACCAAATGGAGAAAAGGCCTTTTGAAGTGGTTCCCATCTTCCCTGAACGGCGAGGATGTGTGGGGCGGGGTGCGGGGGTGGGAAGGAGAGTAGGTGTAATGTTTAGGCTGACTCCAGACAGTCAGCACAGGATTTTGAAAAGAAAACCAACTGCGTATTGCTCATAAGAGAAGTTTTCCTGAGAGAAGAGAAACAGGTCTGGGTAGTCACAAACGTACACAGAGCACTTTCCTCACTGTGGCTCAGGAACGGGGAATGGGACGCGGTCCAGGTACAACGCTGCAGTCCCAATGAATTGAGGAAACAGAAGTTAGAATTGGGGAATTATAGAAAACGTGAAAATGGAAAAACAAGGCATCAGAGGAGGGGAAGGGAGCTCTGGGAAAGGGAAGTCCTGGACAGGACAGGTGTCCTGGAATTCCACGCAGGCCCCTGACTGAGGGTAGGGCCGCCCCTGCTCGGGGTGATTCCACAAGGCCCAGCGAGATCCCCCACAGTCAGACTGATGAGCAGCTGAACTGAACCCTGAACAGAGATACGACAGGACACACAGGTGCGGAGAGCGCTGGACATCTAGCCCAGCTGCTGCCTGACCATCTGCCTGTCACCCAAGCCAATCAACAGAGAAGCAGATGAGAGATCCACAGGTTCACTTTTATTTACAGAAAAGCCAGCAATTCTAGACAGAGCAGGGCCCACAGGACAGCTCTGGCCCCTCTTTCCCTTTTTTGCTTTTTATTCTCACAGTAAAAGTCACATCAGCAATGTTATGACTCATCATAGTACATGTTTAAACAGTTTCCTGCTCATGCTTTACAAAGGTACACAGTATCTTTCTATCTAAAAGTGGTTATATCTTCAAAGCATTTTTATTTTGTACTACATTTATAGTTGTTCAATACGCCACTAGGTGCACAGAGGGCCCTGGGTCCTTGGCCAGTACCATGGAGTCCAGTTCCCAACTTGTCTGTGCCAGTAGCCTTGGACATGAGTAAGCAATCTACAGATGTCTGCTTGTGGGCTCCTGAGAGAAAAGACAGTGCCAATATGTTAGGCAATCATTGGATTCACTGAAAAGCATGCATTTTCAGATTAAGGACTTTGCTGTGGAAAAGGACTACCCAAGATCTTCCCTGCAAAAAGCCTAAAACAGACCCTTGACAGGATCAAGGAAAGCTACCAGTAAATTAGCCACCTCCAGAACAACATTAGTAGTTTTTAAAAGAAGACAACATAGGGCGGCCCCTGTGGCTCAAAGGAGTTGGGCGCCAACCCCATATGCTGGAGGTGGCGGATTCAAACCCAACCCTGGCCAAAAACTGAAAGGAAAAACAAATATTTCAGCCAGGAGTGCCCAACCTTTTGTCCTGCAGGTACCAAGCAGATCACATAAGGACTGTTTGGCTTACCCGTGGTTGTGGATATCTCAAAGCTGAGGCACAGGCCTCTTTTTTGCTCACCAGCTTTCATTAGTATTTGTGTATTTAATGTGTGGCCCAAGACACCTCTTCTTCTTCCAATGTGGTGTACAGCAGCCAAATAGCTGTAGCCCTGACTGATTCCAGATTCTTTTCAACGTTCTGTTTGCAGTGTCTGGCATATACTATCCAAGGTGGAGAACAGAGGGACCCGTGACTCAACATATAGTAATATGTTCGACTCTTATAGCTGCAGGAAACATTAAACACGGTCTAACTCCTAGGCAGGTAAACACGAAATTTCCCACTGGCGCCCTGTTCAGAGCAGTTCCTGTTACCCATCATAACAAATCTGCTTTTCAGCACAAAAGTCACAGGCTGTGCTAAAAGACAAAAAAAACAAAACAAAAACAAAAACAAAAAAACAAAACAAAATTTGAAAGGGCACAACAACTATCCAATCATCAGAACCAGATATGGCAGAGGTTTTAGAATTAATAGAGTGGAAAAGTGGGGGCTAATATTCAGAATATATGAGACTCAAGCAATTCATTAGCAAAAAAGAAAAAAAGGCCCTCACATAATCTAATTAAAACTGGATGAAGACCATCAACTAATGAAGGGATAAAGAAAATGTGGTATAGCCACACCATGGAATGCTATTTACCCATAAAAGATTTAAATCCTGTTATTGCCACAACATTGATGAATCTAGAGATTTTGTTAAGTGAAATAAGCTAGACATAAAAAGACAAATTCTGCATGACCTCACTCATACGTAGAATCTAAAAAAGTCAGTCTCCTAGAAGAACAGAATGGTGCCCAGAGTCTGTGGAGGCTTTGGCAGGTGTGGGCAGGTGCGGGCAGGTGCGGGCAGGTGTTGGTCAGTGGGACGAAGTTGCAGCTAGACAGGAGGAGTGAGTTCTGCTGTTCTGTTGCACAACAGAGCAGCTAGTTAACAATAATATAGTGCATGTTTCAAAAAAGCTAGAAGAACGCACTATGAGTGCTTTTGCCACAAAGAAATAATCAATGTTTGAGGTGATGTCACCTGTATCAAAACACCACATTATACCCATAACTAGGTATCATTATTTTGTGTTCATTAAAAATAAAACTAAAAATATAAAGTAACTATGATGAATATGCCAGGAGCAGATGGGTGAGATAAGCAAAGAGATGGAAACTCCAACCAAGAATCAAAACAAATGTTAGGAATCAGAAACACACTGGCAGAAATGAAGAAAGCCTTTGATGGGATCCTCAGGAGACTGGATACGGCCAGGAAAATCATCATGGAGCTTGAAGACACGCTGACAGAAACTTCCCAACGCCTCCAGGGTGTAGAGGTCGGTAAGGAGCCTGGACGCCAGGGCAGCCGAGAAGGCCAGTGGGGAAGGTGAGCTTGGCTGGGACCCTCGGATCTGCTCTTCACCAAGTCGGGGCGGACAGGAAAGGCCTTGGGTTGGGTCTCCAATAGAGATTATGTGAAGTCCCACCAATCGCCTCCGTTTATAGATCAGGAAACAAGATCCAGCAGAAAGCTGCCGACCTAGAATGTCTCAAAATTGTGGACGCAAGCAGACACAGCCCATGATGGAAGTTTTCAACTTTTAAGCCCCAAGTGATGCGACGCAGAACCTCTCGGAGATGGTGGGCGAACCACGTTAAAGGGGTCAACACCACCCTCCCCCAGCTGGCAGGTGCAGACCCCACCAGTCGGCCGTGCAGGATGGACGGTGTTCACCGGAGTGATAAGGGCAGCAGAGACCGGCGGGCGGTGGTGTGCAGGGGTCAACCCGCCTGGACCCCAGCCCTGCCCTGCGGGTCAACCCGCCTGGACCCCGGCCCTGCCCTGCGGGTGGACCTGCCTGGACCCCGGCCCTGCCCTGCGGGTCGACCAGCCTGGACCCCGGCCCTGCCCTGCGGGTCAACCTGCCTGGACCCTGGCCCTGCCTGGAGGACTCAGCAGCCCGTCCTGCCCCGGCTGCCCTGGGCACCCCGCGCTCACCCTTGCTCCCCACTCGCCCCACAGCTGCCCTCCCCCAAACACCGCAGCCCCTCAGGCTCACCTTGAGATACGAGCAGGACGCAGAAGAAAGCCATGAAGCAGCGGATGTTACGGAAGCGCTGACACCAGGGGACCGCTATGCAGCTCAGCCCGCAGCCCTCCTCTGGGTTGACTTGCCATTCTCGGTGGTGCTTGCCGCTGCGCTGGCTTTTTTCCTTATTCTGAAAATTGCCTAACCTGATCAGGGTCGTTGGTAAGTGGGTCAGATACAGAGGTTTTTTCCCAGAATCCTGGACCCAGTTCCTGGAGTTCCTACCAGGATGCCTGGCAAAGGGGTCCAGGTTCACCGGGCCTTCCTGCGCAAATCCCCGGCGCGCTGTGGTGCTGGACATGGCTCACCGCGGGCGGGACGTCCCGTGTCCCCGGGCGGCCGCCCTCCCTGAGCCCCTCCAAACCCCTCGGGGTGCCGGCTTCGGGGCAGCCTCAGCGTGGCAGGACTGGGGACCCCAGGGGTGCCTGCAGAGAGAACACTTCTTGTGGGGCAGAAGGCAAACGTCCCCAGGGGTTGGCGGTTGTCCTGGGAGAACTTCCAGGCCGCTGTCCTTTGCTCCACGTGCACAAGGGGCTGGGGGTTCTGTTAACTGCTAACTCGGACGCAGCACTAGGGTCACTTTAGGAGGCAAGGGGGGAAACGTGCAAAGGTCGGAGGGTGGGATTGTCCCCCAGTCTCTTTTGACAGTCTCACTACACTGAAAACTGTTGAAGGACTGGTGGAAATTAGAAGACGTGGGAACACTTTCCTGGCGCTCAAACGTTTGGAAGATCAGAGATCAGAAACTCCACCCCAGTGACGCCCTCATGCGAGGTGTTTGATGCGTCAAAATTACTGTCCCAGAACCTCTACCCCACTAGAGAGCAGGATTATTATTTTCTAAATGAGCTCATGACACCCAGAGGACCATTTATTTTCGCAGGTAAAAAATCCTACTGGAAAGAAAGAACGTGAGTGCGTTGCAGCAGGGTGGGAGCCTCGTGTTTGTTAGGAAGGTGCAACTTCTCCTCCGTTCCTTTCCTTTGCCTGAAATATAAACTATTCAGACCCAGAGAAGGGGAGGGCGCCCTTCCAGGAGAGGTGAAGCTCTTCTCCCCCGCGGATTAGACTGCACTGCCAAAAGCAATTCCACTGGCCAACTTTGGGGGACCTGCTGGAAGTACTGTCCTGGTCAGCTGCGGAAAACCCGCTAAGAAACCGACCTGAAGCCTGAGCTGGACCCAGCAGAGCGGTCTGGCTCCAGGGAGTGGAAGTGCTATTTTTTCTGCACCAGAAGACCTGGTTCCTCAAATGTACAACAGCACAATAAGCAATGCCCTTGTTGTCTGTCTTCATCATCCTCAACTAGACTCCCCTCACATTGCTCCATGAGGTGAATAAGCAGGAAGGGGACACAGGAGTCCCAGGAGGTGGGAAAGATGGGGTGGCTTTCATGCTCTGTCTGCTCCCTGGCAGTCCCCAAATCAACACTGCCAGGGAGCAGAGCAGTAAAGACAGCACTGTTAAAAAACAAAAGGCAAGGCATGTAATCACAGCATGCTGGGAAGCCAAGGCAGGTGGATTGCCTAAGATCACATGTTCAAGACCAGCCTGAGCAAGACTGGGACCCCTGTCTTTAAAAATAGCTGGGAGTGTGGCAGACACCTGCTGTCCTAGCCGCTCTGGGGAGGCTGAGTTGAGGCAAGAGAATCGCTTGACCCCAACAGTTGAGGCTGCTATGAGCTAGGACGCCACAGCACTCTACCAAGGGCTACAAAGTGAGACTCTGTCTAAAAAAATAATAAATGGCACTGGGAATTTTGCTTCTACTGCTAATATAGATAGCCACACTCAACAACAACAACAGCAAAGCGGGGTAATATTTAGAAAGTACTTTTTTTTAGCCCATCAGAGAGCTACAACAAAGAATTATCCAGCTCCAAATGTGGATAGTGTGCTAAGGTCAAAAAGCTCTGGTCTAATTTAAATCTCTTGTGCACTCTACCCTGTAATATTGAAAATAAAAGTTGTTTCTAAATTCAACTATTACTCGTTATTTCCTCATCTCTACCAAATATCAGTGTGTTCTAATGGGAAAGAAATGTAAACTTTCTCACTAATGGTCTTCGGGGAACTGGGCGCTCTACAGTAGACGGTATCAGAGACAGAAAGCCTCACCTTTGCCATTGAGTTGCCTTTGCAGGGCATCGTGCATGGTCATGCCCAGCCTAAGTGTGGGCGAGAGTGTCACATTTGGAAGCAGATTATGCTGGAGCCTAATAGTTTTGTAAACTCGCGGCAGGTATATCAAGGAATGGAAGGTTGCAAGATACCTTTATGAAGGTTTTGGCAGCTGAAATGAACCCTAGAAGCTAGATAAAAAGAGGACAAATGTTGAGCCTTTTTGTATCTTGCCTCTATGATGGCATCAATATCCACTGAGACCTATTAATTTCTCCTTCTTAAATTCTTCAGATTCTTCAGATTCAGCAGTCAAAAAAGGTTTCCAGTACTATACCCAGAGTAACGAGCTATTCACCTATTTCATTCACTGAGACTTTATACAACCTTGTATTTGAGTAACGGTTTCTATAGGTCAAAAACTCTTTGAAAATGTGTGACTTTCAGAAATAATCTCCAGGACTCTTCAGATACTGACTGCTGCCTTATTACTAACTTTACTGTGACCTTGATCTTCCAGCTATGTGCTCCAGCCATTCTCAGTTCACTGTGACTCCCCAAATATTTCATGACACCATTTCACTCACATTACTCCATTAAAGCAAGCAACTTGCTATATTTGTATATACTCCATATTCTTCACCAAACTGAGAGCACCTTTAAGTCACAGGGCTTTGGTCCTTGAAGCATTTAATCAGAATTTAATTAACTGGTTAATTAAAGAGTGGGTTTTACATGATATCTGAGAAGCCAATGGCTACAACCCATGGAAACTACTAGTAACAGAGAAAGTTTTAAAGGAGTATATTCAAGCATATTGTTGGCGTGAAAGTAAAAACAGAAATATTGTCCTTGAGTTGACTTACTCTGGGAAAACCATGCCGAGAACAAAAAATTTCTATCAGTAGGGAATGTTTGTAAGAATTATTTTTAGCTAAAAATATTAGACTTCCAAGCTACAATTCTAGGAGTATCATTTAACCCTGGAATATCTGTAAATCTCTGGATCCTGATCTGCTTACTTCAGTAATACCTACACCTAATCAAGAAAATTCTCTCTCTTCTTCTATTTCTGGTTTTTTCCTTATTGACCTTTTTCTTGATTCCAAGGTCATTTGAGTAATCATTTATACGAGGAAACAACTGTGTGAGAATGTACTCATATTTTATTTTTTATTATTTTTTCTTTTTAATTAATTTATTTTCTATTAAATCATAAACACTTAGATCATGTATACATTAATGCATTTATGAAATATGCTGATTTCATATAGAATTGGGAATACTTACAACACACTGAGGGAATACCGTATCTTGTTTACTCATTGTGTTAAGACTTTTATACTCTATATTAATAGATCCGACATGTACCCTGGTATTACCAACAATGTTTAAAATATTTTGGGAGAAATAGAAGACTTGGCCCCTTAAGAAAGTAAGTTTGCTCACTGCTACTGAAAGTGGCAGGTGACAGTCATGAACAAAGAGACATACTGATGGTAATAAGTAAGTTGGTAAGGTAGATAGACAACAGGATTGTGCAAATTACTGTGATGTGGCTTAATACAGGATGACCTCAACCCTTACGGGATATAGAACTGTTTTCTCTTTTGGTAAGTGGTCCTCATTTACTTAGCTTTCCTGGCAAAAGACTCTTGCTTTCTCTCTGATTGAGAGTAATGAATTTGTGCTACATTTTCTAATATGAAGCCTTCTATAATTATGCAGTGAAACTTTCTACATCTTCTACACAAAATATAAGACCTACGGGTTCTATGCTAAAAGTGGTATTAAATGTGAATGCTATTTTTTTCAATGATGACGAGAATTGTATCTTAATGTTTGGCCTCCTATGAGTTTCTTTAGTTTACTGAGAATAGTTCTTGCTGTTCTAGGTACAGGCTTTACTGGGTTTGGGTGATTCACCAAATAATAATGACCTCAAGTCAGGGAGGATAAATATGAGCTAGAGAAGGGCTTTGGGAGCCCATCAGGTGTCAACACACATTAAGAATCAGGTCTTCCAAAAGTTTGTGTGGGTTACTGGGATCATCACTTGTTGCTTGGTCTTCTGGGCAAACCTATGAAATTATAAGATAGGAGTGTAATTGCGAGTGTACTAAAGTAGGAATATGTGTGTGAGTATACTTCAAGTAGACATTGTATCTTTTCTATGGGAGTGAATTAGCCTAAATATTCAGGGATTCATTGGAAACTTATTGTATAAAGGGCCCTGAGTGTTGTGAGACAAATCTTCATGGGTCTTATTCCTGCATATTTTATGTGAAGGGAGCAGATGGAAGAGTATATAAATGTTGAGAAGTTTAAATATGCTAAGGGAATAGAAGCATGAAGCCAAAGACCTGATTTAAGTATTTGATGAAGATGATGGGAAAGTACCTAATTTTAAGATAAAATGATTTTTTTTGTGATTACTTATTTGCAATTCATCTCAAAATATATAATACCAAGAGCCAAAAATAGAGAGAGATTTATTTAAAGAATAAAGGAAAGGCAGTGAAGTTCTTGGTAGTGAATAATATATTTGATGTGACAGTGAAAAATCCATCAGTGAATTGATAGAGTTCAGATAAAAATAGGAACATTTAGCTTTAGCCGGGGAGAAGCCAGCAAATTAGAGTGAATAATGATCTTTTAAATGGGATTAAATTTGGAATTTCATATAGTTGTTAAATGAGCACCAGGGAAGTTTCTCATGAATATGGAACATGGTGATTGCTCTGCAGAAGCTTGTTAACCTTGGATAGAATTTTGTTCTTGCAGAGACCATACGTTTGCTTTGAAAGCTTTCTCTGTTTGGGGTTTTTGGTTTTTTGTGTGTCTGCTTTTTCTACATAAACCCATAATCTCTTCTTTACTGGCATTCCCTAGAATCTTATTATTATCCAATTTAGTTGAAGCGCTTACTCAGGAAGTCAGTGTTAATCCAGCAAAAGAAACTATGTACAGCCACAGACACCTGTGTGTCACACCTCTGCCCCAAAGGGGCTCGTCAGAGATGTTTGCTGCTTTACTAAGACACAGCTCCCTGCAACTTTGCTTTGCTCGCCAAGCAAGTATTCTACCATTCAGAATGCCACTCAAACCCCTCTGCTGCAATGCTCAGAACAAATTGGGTACTTAGGGGATAAGTATCCTAAATACAAAAAGTCATGATACAATGGTATTTAGGTTGAAATACCTGGGTTTCCTATAGTAATAGGATACAAAAACAAGTGAAAATCCTACATCTTTATAATTATCTAATGCAACTGTCTTGCCTGCCTATTTTCCAATGGGAAATTTTCAATGACATTTATGATCTCTTAAGGATATTAGACACCCTACATTCCAAAAAAATAAGAAAAGACCTAAATTAAGTGATTCTGAGTTTTCCATGGGCAAACCTTGACTAACTATCCTATCTAAAGTAACTCATTTCCTCAACCTAGGATGTGAGATTCAAACATGAATGCACACGGTCCCATTACTTTATGTTATTGCCTGCTCAGCATTTTATCATCATGTGAAATGACCTTATTTATTCATTTATCATGTCATCTTGAAAAATTGGATCCTAAAGAAGAGATGCTCATGACTGCAACCTCAGTGAGCCCTAGAATAGCAGCTGCCACACAATCAGTGCTCAATAGGGAATAGTTATCGAATGAATCAGTGAAATATTCACACAAACTTATAATTTGATTTATCTTAGTGACTGGAGAGCCTCTTTGCAGCGAGTTGATAATCTAATTATATATGCTTCATGGGATCTTACGGTCTTCAGAACACAACTAAAAGTCAATTTTATTATTGAAAAGTATAAAACAAAGTTAGAAATATTCTGAAATTTTAGAAAAGAAAATTACATATAATTTTAAAGCAGCACTTTCTTTTTAATTTTTCTCTTTTATAGCTACAAAGGAACAAAAATAATAATTTTATGATATCTCAGGACTCATTGGGGAAAATATTTTCTAGCTCAATAGATGACAGTTATAACAGATATTTTAGAAGCATATTCACCCTGTTGTTGAGTGTATCTAGAAGCAACGCAAGATAAAGTAATTGTGAAAGGTTCATGTGACAATGTGACGGCCAAAGCACAGTCATATAATCTGAGGAGTTTCTTTATCAGAAAACATATTTACTGTAGAGAAACTAGCATTCATGATAAATGTGAAATCTACATAGTTTTTGTTCTACACCAAGTGAGAAGCGGTAATGCGAGCTGATGGGTTGGCAGCGCGGCCTTTTCATGGGTGTTTTTTCATGGAAGTGGAGAGCAAAAAGGACACAAGTTTGAGCTTTTCTTTCTCTTGGCTACTTTCTCTCTCTTCACTCAAATATTAAATTTAAAATTAGAAGTAGTTATGCAGAGGGGAAAGCAAGGTCTCTCTAGACTTTCAGAATAAGTTACTACAAAACATTTGAATTATTCTTTGAAAAATCTGTATTGTATACATTTACCTACAGTACATTTTCCACTAAGGTTCTAAGATGAGTGTGTATAAATTTGAACTACTGATGGGAATATCTTTTAAATTAAGATCATCACACTTTCTACAAAGTTTGCATTTATTAACTCTAGATATTGATGTTAGAAATCACTTTTTCAACAGCTAAAGATTGTGGCTCAAACTTACTGTATAATCTTCTGTGAAAAGGATTTGTTCACTCAAATGCTACATGATTAAAGATTATAAAACCTACAAATGGAGGACATGTCAAATCTATGTATGTTACTGATAGAATCCCAGGCTTTAAAAATTCCTTTAAAAAATTTAATAATGACGGACGTGTTTGGCGTTAGCCCTGAGTGGATCTCACGGAGGATGGCTGCCCTGGGGATCACCTCGTTTTGTGTGCTCAGACCACGACCATCAGGTTCTTACCAGCGTATTGTTTTCTACGCTGAACAGGACCATAATGGACCACATGGAACCACAGCCTTCTATACAACAACCTTATTTATATGGTCCTGCCACTCAAGTCGGAGTTAACTGAAATTATTATATTTTTCTTTCATTGACACTTGCAGATAAGACACGCAAATGTAATTAGTGACATTCAGATATCTTTCATTTTTCAACCAGCCAAAATTTGTAATGAAGATTGAGCATGAAGAACATTAATTCTGATAAGCTGACTATGCCTTCTTTCTATTTTGTCTGTAATTATAAAGACTATTTCCATGGAGTTTTGCCAGGAAAGTGGTTTCACTTGACTTTTTTAATCAATGCTCACAAATGATGATTTCTTCCCTCAATTAAAAATATCACCACAGAGGGAACTTTTTCTGCTTCCTCTGGTTAGTATTTCTTCTCCCTTCTGTGATAATAACAGAAGATGCGCTCATCTAGAATTCCTTCCCAGCTTTGGGGGAGGCCATATCGCCCAGGCGGCTGAACCAGTCACATTTCCTCACCTCCAGGCACATTAATGAGTCTCATAACTCAAGCAAAAGCCACAGGAATCTTCCCTGAGAATAATCTAGAAATGTCAACTTTTTCCACTAAGGTTCTCAGATATAAATTTGAGCTATCACAATCATCTTCCATGCCATCTGAGAAGAAGTTATCTCCAGAGAGACACCAATAAACCAATTAAAAGCAAAGATGGGAACAGAGACAGAATCCTGATGAGATCACTTACATTTCTGACACCTGAAGCATCTCTTCAATCCTAGGCTTGTGTGCCAGTGAACCCCTTGGGTTTTGCTTTCCTTAAGCTCATGGGATTTGTGTCTCTGTCTCTTATAACTTGATGATTCCCAGCCAATACAACTTTCTATTTTTAAATGTGGTATAAATACAAAATACCAAATTATTGAGTAAGTCATCAATTCTATTTGAGGTTCACCAGTAAATCCTTCTCTTTTTCCCCTTTGAGTGTGTTTAGAATCAATGTACTACTGACACTGTGACGTGCCTATCCTGAAAAACTTAGGAAAACCTTTTCTTTCCCTGGGGTGAAAACTCCTTTGTCATTCCTATTAGTATTGTCCCAGGGTGCCCTAGTGCCCTCTGCTTAAAGCTGCCGGTTGTTATCTTCCTGCTTCTTTCTGTTGGCCTGAAGCCCCTGCTGCAGCCTTCATCTGTAGATTTCAGCCTTTGTGATGTGGATTGATGAGTCCTGGAGGTTTAGAGACTTGCTTTTTCTGCTTGGCTCTTTTCAGTATACCTCCTAGTATTTTATCTGGGTCTTCTCATCTCTGTAAAATCTGCAAATCAAGTTAGACAGAACTACATAAATGCTGAACGGAGGAGAGAAGGGTCCCCAGGGGGGAGCTGGTCATTAACAGAGAAAGATCTGAAACTCCCGAAAGCCCTGTCTGAGAAAGGATGAAACCAGGTCAATGGCTTGTCACCTCCCCGGGCTCTCTGGAGGGAACAAACATTCTCAGACAGCATGACGCAGCTAAATACCCCTGCCTGACTGTGGTTGGGAGGCTTTACTGCACCGGGGAGCACTGTGAGAGATGGGGTGCGAATTATCTCCCAGAAGCAAGGACAGAGGGCCGGGCAAAGTCCTGATTAACTGTGCTGGGTGTATCTCCTGGGTAAGGAAAACAAGAGGCCAACAGGGGCTGCCCAACTCTTATTTTCAAAACAAGATAATTAAGCCTGTTTACCAAGTGGCCACTGTGTGTTATTGTAAGCAGTCTACATATTAGGCTCTAAGCCAAATAATTTTGTGCCTTATAATAACTTATTTTGGCAAACTGTGGAACTTAAAGATTGGCATGTTTCCTCTTTAAATTTCCATAGTGGTGATGTTGGCCTTTTGCGTGCTGACAAAGAAAGCAAATTAAATTTATGAGACGATTACAACTCCTCATTAGGACTAAGAAGAGAATTACTTGAGATTTTACTAAGTTTTCTTGCATTTCATAACTTTTATTATGCTGTAAATTGTGCCTTAAGGAAACAAATTTTGAGGAAGCTCTTTTTGTTCATGTTTTTCTGAAGCTATTTATGTTTATGTTTTTCTATTTTGGTTTTTGCAAAGCAAAAGTCAGTAGCAATAGAAGCTAAGTAAGATGATCCCTAGGAAACCACAGTGAGATACACAGACTAAAACTTCAATTTCCATGACTTATTGGGGTAAAAAGAGGAGATAAAACTGAAGTAGGTATCAGAACACAAACTAACAAAAAGAAAAGGAAAAGAGACAGAGAGAAAAGACAGCCCATAAAAGCACAACAAATGAAATAAAACTACGACAAATGTATTTCCTAAAGCCCATAAATTCAAATGCACCTCAAAGAATTTCATCTGGATGTTTCTGAAATCATAAAATAACTTCCTTGTCTTTCATTCATCACAATATTTTTGGTACAGCCGTCACCAACTGGAAGTGTGTGTGAGACACACATTCTGTACACTCAGGTAATAGTAAAGGCTGCTGAGAGCCAAAAACCACCATTCAAGGGGAGAAAAGCAGCAGCTGGTAGAATGAGGTAAATGAACGAAAGGGAAAATCGTCTATGGCTCTTCACAGTCTTATGTAATTGATTCATCAGAGTTATGATCTGAACGTGAGAATGTGCGTATACACAAGACCCACTTAAACTACTTTCCTGAAAATAACCTAACAAGTTCATCAGCCAAATGCTTAATTTATTTAAAAATGAGAGATAGTTTGACTTCCCCTGTCACCATGGGGATACCCTTGGTGTCCTTCTCTTGTCTAATTGTAGTGGCTAGGACTTCCAGAACTATGTTGAAAAGCAGTGTCTGGTTCCAATTCTAAATGGGAATGGTTTCAGTTTAAGCTTCTCATATGTACCTTCACATCAATCTGAAATAGTAAGTAAGTAAATAAATAAATAAAAATGAGGAGGGGAGAGATCCTGCTTGTAAGGTTGAAATACTTGATCATTTGAGTGAATTGATTGACAGTTTGGGCCCAAAATAATCAAATCACAACGGCATGTATTGAGATGAAGTTATTCAAATTGCTTCCTAGTCTTGGGACCCTGGCTTGGTGTGTTCATGCTTCACGATTTCTTTCTGAATCACAGTGTTAGAAAGATTGCATGTTCTCTCAACCAGAGCCTGATCAGTTTGCAGATCCATTTTAAATGACAGTGAGGAAAACAGCCAAAAGTTATTTTAGGTTCTGGAATACAATAGACCAGATTTAATCACACGGACATATTTATGACATTAGGTAGTTTCAAAATAGTGATCAGTTATTCATTATGAGTAAATCTTTAAAATTGAGACAGAAATTATTATAATTTTTTTTTTTTTTTTGAGACAGAGCCTCAAGCTGTCACCCTGGACAGAGTGCTGTGGCATCACAGCTCACAGCAACCTCCAACTCCTGGGCTCAAGCGAGTCTCTCACCTCCGCCTCCCAAGTAGCTGGGACCACAGGCGCCCACCACAACGCCCAGCCATTTTTTGGTTGCAGGCGTCATTGTTGTTTGTCGGGCCCAGGCTGGATTCGAACCCGCCAGCTCAGGTGTACGTGGCTGGTGCCTTAGCCCGTTGAGCCACAGGCGCCGAGCCGAGAGAGAAATTATTAAAGGGAACTCTCAGTAACTAGATCAAGAGCTCCCTATACAGAGAGCACACATGTGTGAAGACTAATGGAAATGTCTCATGAAATGTCTCTTTGCCTGTGCAGCTCACACCGGGCGAGAGTTTGCAAAGGCGCCGAGCAGCCCTACTGCCTGGTCTGGCCGGTTTCAAGCGTCTGAATGATTTTAGTGCTTTGCCGCAGGGCTTGTGAAAACAACAACCAAGAACTATTTATAGCAAGACCCTTTAATACCTTAAATTTCACAATATATTTGCTTTAATAAACTTGAAGTAAATTATAGTTACATAATCTGCAAATTGGTATTAATTTCCAATGTTTCCTTCCTGAAGAAAGGCTCGGGCATGAAAGATAAGAGGCATTGACTTGGGCCTGGTCTCTGCAGGGTTGAGCTTCTCCTTTATCTTCCATTTTGACCTTGGAAACGTGACCCCTCCTGGAGAACCAGAAGAGGATCGTGTTAGCCGAGCCATTTTCATCCCATCAGCACAGGACTCTTCCAGCCTCCCTATCAGATGCCAGTCAGAGTGCAGAATATTTGCTTCAACCACCAAAAATTACCAACAGCCTGCAATTACTTTACCATTTCCTGTCATTATTGCACAAACATGTACAATTAAGAACTTTTCTTTAGACGAGAATTGTCCTACTCAACCCATCTAGTGTGATGTCTTTTCTCGGTCAGTTGCAAAAAAAAAAGGAAATCAGACGTTGGTTTTGATGATCAAGCACACACACAGCAAGGCCATGTTTAACAAGAATCACTCACCACGAAGCTTTAGGGGAGCACGGATCACCTCAAAACACAGCACTGTCAAATGTTCAGAAAGCCCAGTCTCTTGCGCAGCAGCGTTTTTGTTGCACATTAACTTACAGAATTTAAACAACTGAAAACTCTGGGATAAGTGAAGACACAATCTGAGTGAATGGCAAGGAAATGTAGGTGAAAGACTCAAATCTGCACCCCAGAACTGTTCTGCCAAACGCCTGAGTTTCAGCAGATGTGTTTCCTCATTACTAAGTTGTGCAAAGAGGCTTTTGCCTCTTATATCATCAGAATGTTGTAAGGCTGTTGTAAGGAAACAGACTTCCTTTGAGAGAGGAAATTTGTGAAACACAAATTCATTATACAAAAGCCCTTTCCATTAGAAGAGCTGAAACAGGATTCAGTTCCAACAAGCAGAGGTCACTGGGCCGCCCCACGGGAGGAGAGGGCCTCTAGCCCATTAGAAGTCTATTATTTTCATGCATAACATCTGTGATAAAATGTACACAAGTTATTACGTACAATAGGGTAAAGCTTTATAAATGAAATCTTCTGTAATTTAAAGATAACCAAGCTTAATGTACATGGAAAGTTTCTTCTATTAAGAGGTGATTTAAAAAAACTGTTGTCTAAAAAGCTTAGAATTGCATTTTTAACATAGCTACATTAAGAGTTGAATCAAAACTGCACTGAATAGTTTATTACATAAATTGCCGTATTATAGAAAAATTCTGTAAGTTAGTAAATGAGATAAGTTTTCTTAATTTTTTGTAAATACTTGATATAGTTCTGTAACATTAATCAGGGGCAATATATTCAATAGGTTAAACAATGTGTACTTAATAAACAAGATGAGAAACAATTTAGTGCTGGAATACTCACGGCAACAGGGAGAATGATGTCATGGTCTAGCCCTGGAATACTCATGGCTGCAGGGGGAATAACGTCACGGTCTAGCCCTGGAATTCTCACGGCTCGTCAGGGACTCACGTTGCTGGGAAACGTGAAATTCACGAAGCTCTCCAACCATCCGGGATGACCCTTCTAAACTGGGCATATAAATGGCCCCTGGTCGCAAAAGAACAACGGAACAGCTGACCTGCAGTGATAGTGTGTGCGCCCAGACCTAAGAAAGGCTCTCCAAAAATGATTGTCTCTCCCAAATCTACTGTCCACATGACAGAATTTTGTGCTTTGTTCCTCTTGGAATACGTTTGGTGCAAGTAATAAACCCTACTGAGTTTTTTTGTTTGTTTAATATTCTGGTGCAGAAAATAAAATTTTAAAAGTCTTGATTTTTCAAAGATGTATGCCCTCTAAAATGTACTTTTCATAACATAAATATGAAAGAAAAATAATGGCATAATCTCAAATGAACCAATTCTCCAAAATCGGCTACTGTCCAAATTTTCCTGTTTTACAGGTATAATTTATATGTATGTAGCCCTTTAAGAAAATGTTCTCTTTTCATTGGGTGAAAGAGGCTTCCATCAAACGAATCAAAGAAATACATTGAGACAAACTATATTTCTTAGCATTACTAATGGAGAATAAATTGAAGTCTTAAAGCCTTATTCTAGATTTTTTTAAGACATAGTTTTTTTACCCTCAAATCGCATTTGGTTTCTTATAGTAAGAACTACTAGGGCATTGTATGCTATAGTAAATGTTTATGTTGAATCTGGTTCTACTCAATTAGTTGAAAATAATGGATTTTCTAGGTAATGTAAGAATACATCTGGTAAGTGTGCAGAGGAGAGTTTTATCCCGCCTCTAAATTACCATAGGCTTTCCTGTAATTGCCCATGCCAGAACAGACACAAATCTTGTGTAAAATAAATGAAGTTTTATCAGGAAGTCAACTTTTAAAATTAATATATCTACAATTACATCACGTCTGTTGAACTAGATTTCCCCTGTGGTGCTTTTATTTGTCACTTTAGTTTTTAGGCAGTGTTACTGTAGATCCCAGATCGCATGTGAACTCTAAGAAGACAGCAACTACTCTATTCATCTGCGCACCTGTTGACCCTAGCCCGTGTCTAACACATGTTCAAGGCAGAATTAAGTTTGGAGGCTAAATGACAAAGCAAGTGAATTATTTAACTCCAAAAGGCTGTGCCATCACCTCCCTATGTATTATTTTATATACTAGCACTACTGCTAACAATATATAACAAAATGAAAAACTTTTGAAATTTAAAAGCATAGAGGTTTCTTGCTCTTATAGTACTATATTTCAATCTATCATTTTGTCTTTTTGAGAAGACGAGTTTTTCATTATTTAGTGTTTGAGATTTATGCAAGATTATATAGCACTCCCCCCAAACACAAACTCTGTCTTCTATTAAGAAAACAGCAAGTGGAAAACTTGTGTTTTATACATTTGACTATTCTTTGGCATTCTCTTGTTTCATTATTATTAAATCATAAACACATAGATCATGTATACATTAATGCATTTATGGGGTACAATGTGCTGATTTCATATACAATTAGGAACGCTTATGTCGCACTGGTTAATATATACCTCATCTCGTTACTTGATTATTGTGTTAAGACATTTATACTCTATACTTAATAGATTAAACATGTACCCTTGCAATATTCAACATAGGTGTGATCCCCACCATTCACCCTCCCTCGATCTGACTTTCCCTCTTCCCACCCAGCCTCCCCCCTCCTTCATCCTGGGCCATAGTTGTGATCTATTCTTCCTATGAAAGTGTGAGTGATTGTAAATTGGTTTCATAAGACATTCTCTTATCTTGAGCTCCAAAACTACTATCTAGAAATAAGATTCAAAATAAAATAAGAATGTATAAAAAGTAGGGTAAAATTGACAAGTCATAGTTCTTCCAATTCAACTATCACTATCGATATTTTAAGCATTTTTTTCTGGTTATACACTAGATGGAGCCATTTCCTTACAGTGGTTGTAAGAAAATTGAAAGCCAGTTACATTCACTGATGTAAGAAATGTAAGAACCTACCACATTGTTTTCCAAAGTGGTTCTTCCATTTCACATTCCCACCAGCAACATACGAAAATTCAAGTGGCTTCAGACTCTCTGGCACTTGGCTACTCTTTTATTTTAGTCACTCTAATATCTCTATGGCAGCATCTCACTGTAGTTCTAACTTTCACTACTTTAATAACTAATGTCAAGCTTCTTTTCATGTGCTTATTTGCCACTTTCATTGCTGAAATATGTATTCAAATCCTTTGCCCAAAGACGGTTGTGTTGTTTTCTTAGTGTAGAGTTCTGAGGGTTTTTAATATTACTGTGCTACCCAGAAATCCCACTTTTTCACACTTACTCAAGGTAAATAAAGACCCACGTCTGATCAAAGATCAATATACCAATGTTCAGAGCAACTTTCCATTCACCAGAACTGGAAATAGCCCATCAGCTAGGGAACGAGTGGAGACACCATGCCACACCCACGCGGTGCAACAGCACTTAGTAGTAAGAAGGGATGAACTTCACGCAGCAACATGGATGAGGCTTAAAAGTGTAACACTAAATAAAAGAAGCCAGACACAAAAGACTCTGTGCCCCAGGATTCCATCTATGTGACATTCCTGGAAGGAAATATCTAAAGAGGCAGAAGTTGCATTGTGGTTGTTCAAGTCCTGGAAGTGGGGAGGAGGGACTGAGAGCAAAGATCATAGACAAACTTTGGGGAGCAATTAAAGAATTCTATATCTTCTTTGTAGTCATAGTTACACAACAGGGTACGTTTTTCAAAAGTCATTGACTATACACCTAAAAAGGCTAACTTTTAATGTTTGAAACTTTTTTCTAATTATAATTGGATATTTGCTTTCTCGTGATTAAATATTTTAATATTCAATTAAGTAACATACCAGAAATTGCCAGAGAGAAAGCAATTAATATTATGAATATTTTGAAGAATTTTGGTAGTTTTTGTCTAAAAGTCTCTATTAACATGCAAATCTTAACATTTGTTTCTCTTTCCTACCATATCTTAAGGACATACATTGATATTTTCTCATAAATTTGTATTTACTTGAAAGGCTTAAGGACACTAATGTGATAGGGTTATATTTACTTTATAAGGAATAATCTAAACATAAGCTGGGAAATAACAGAACAGCATATCTTGGTGATCTGTACGAATCAATTAACAACACAAATTGTACTTTCATAATAGGATAATTTCTTTTAAGTATATGTGAAAATTATTTTACTATTAAATATAAAAAACAAAAATTTTTATTAGGCAGAATTTTGAGCTATAAATATAAATATGCTTGTATGTATATGTGTTTATATAATACACATATACAGACATAAATCACATCTTTCTCTTAAGTCAGATGATTGTATCTCTACATGGAAGTTACATAATAAGTAAGTTTAGGTGTATTCTTATGGTCCAATATTTATAAATAAAATTAATTTCATTTTCAAATACGTTCCATAGTAACACCCATAGGTATATCATTTGGAGTAGCTGGACTTGGGATTTTTAGAAAGAGGATATCCAGCATTTCTGGAAAAATGTCATGCTCTGTTGACACTTCTTAAAATATATACAGTGTGTTTTATCAGATTTATGAACATATACAGTACATCAAATATCATATTTAATTCATGTAGTGAGACGATTCAGAATTTCATAGCCTATGAGGAGGCCAAGAATGAAGGTTGGCAAAAAAGCTTCAACAATGGGACAAAATATGAAAATATATTTGAGTTAATTTGACCTTTTGAATTGCGATAAAGGTATAATCTCCAGCCCCGTAGAAGGAGGCAGTGGATTATAATGTGGCTTCACACCTATAAAGTAACAGAGTGCGGGCTCTCCAGCGAGTGCTGGTCAGCTTCTGCTTGGAGGACTCTGTCTTCCTCTTGGCTCCTGATTTAGAGCAGATGGCCAGGAGTACCAAAGTGGTAAAATGGGTCTTTATTTGGGGAGCCTGAGAACTGAGATTCCTCATACAGCACGTGATATGGAGGCCTCTCCAGTAACAACTGGCGTCTCCAGTTGACACCATAGCAAGCGTACAATTCATGTTGCTTCTATTAAAATATTCAACGACATATTTATTGAGACTCTATCATGTGTAAGAATCCAATCCAGGCACCACAGAGAAGCAGAGACGTGTGAGTTACAGACCTGCCTTCACTCACCTGTTCATTTTCCTTATTTGTTAGTTTTGTTGAGATAAAATTCAACCAATTTAATGGGTTATAGGATATTCATCCATATGTGTAGTCCTGAGAGTCTATGTTAGGATATTTTTACCGCCTCACAAAAACTCTATGCCATCCCATCCCCTCTCCCTCCGAGTCCTAAGCGGCTGCTACCCTGCCCCCCTGTGTGCAGACTTCCCTATTCTGGATTTTCATGTGAATGGAAGCATGGAATACGTGATCTTTGGGACTAGATTTCTTTCCTTAACATAATGCTTTGAGGTTCATTCCTGTTGTATCGTGTATCAGTACTTTGTTATGAAATAATATTCCATTGTGCATATACTGCATTTTATTTATTAGTTAACTGACATTTGGGCTGTTTCTACTTTCTAGCAATTAAAAAGATGCTGCTATAAGCATTCATGTACAAGCATGTGTGTGGACTGTAACAACCAAGCCCCCTGCCCCTACACCAAGCCTCCTATCCCTGCCACTAAACCTCCAAACCCACAAACCCTTTATCCTTCAAAGGGAAAGTGTTTTTGTGTTTCGGCCCCAACGAGCAAGGGTAGAGGAGCTAAATTCCGGGAGAAGAGATAAGCAGGGAGGGGTACGCGTTCCGGGTTCCTTGGAAACTTACCCAACTCCTATGCCCGTCCCTTGTACCCCTGAACTGTGTACGAACCATGAAGTAATGAACTTACGATGTATCTTGTGATTTATGAATCAATATGTACCCCCACCCTGTGACCCTGCCTTAATTGCTATGATTAGCTTCTGTATTGTGCTTGCTTGCCTTGCTGACCACGCAAGAAAAATATTATAAAAGGATTGCTCACCTAGCATTCAGGGCTGCATGCCTTTATGGTATCAGCCCCTGCAGGTGTAATAAATTTATCAATTATTTCATCAAATTGGGGTCCATCTTTCTATCTCTGTGACTCAGTTTACTTCCAGACATGTTCATTCGTTTCTCTTAGAGTTGAATTTTCGGGTTATACGATGCTCTATGCTTCATTGTCTGAGAAACTGCTGGCAGGTTTTCCGCAGTGGCTGCACCATTTTCCATTCCCTCCAGCAGTGGACAAGGGTCTGACTTCACCTCCCGGTTGATATTTATTATCTCGTTTATCCCACCCATCCGGGGGGGTGTGAACGTGTGTGGCACGGCACTTTTCGCTGTATTTTCCTGATCACTGATGATGATGTCACGTACTCCTTGTTCATTTCTGTGTATTTTCTGGAGAAATATCTATTCATATCCTTTGCTTATTTTTAATTATGTCACCTGTACTTTTATTATTAAATTATAAGAGCTCTTTGTTCTAGTTACAAGTTCCTCGTCAAATACATAGTTTAGAAATATTACCTCTCATTCTCCAGGGTTTCTTTTCACTTTCTTTATGCTATCCTTTGAGGCACAGAAGTTTTTGACTGAAATTAAGTCCAAATTGTTTTTCTTTTGTCGTTTATGATTTTGGTAGTATTTCTACGAATTCATTGCGAAATCCAAGGTTGTGAAGATTTACCCCTATGTTTTGCTCCAAGAGTGTTACAGTTTTTGGTCTTTGATCCATTTGGAGTTAATTTTTATATGTGGTGTGAAGTAATGGTCCAAATTCAATTTTTTTGCATTTTGTTCCAGGACCATTTGGGGAAAATACTATTATTTTGCCTATTAAATGGTCTTGGCACCCTTCCTAAAAATGTATTGACCACAGACGTATAAATTTGCTTCTGGATTTTTTTTATTCTGTTTCACTGTTTTATATGTTCATCCTTATGCTAGTACCACACTGTCTTAACATAGCTTTATAGTAAGATCTCATGTTGGGAAACATATGTCCTCTAACTTGGTTCTTTTCAGGAATGTGTTGGCAATTCTGGGTCCCTAGGGATTCCATTTTAATTTTAGAACCAGCTTGCCCATTTCTACAAGAAATCAGCTGAGATTCTGGTAGAGGTCACATTGAATAGGAAAATGGATGAACATTGAATTTTTTCCATTTATTTAGGTTTTCTTCAGTTGTTTAAACAATGTTTTCAGTGTATAAGTTCTCCAGCCTCCTACTTCTGATCATTCTGACCAGTTTGTGTTCTTAAGTACCTTTCATGTAGAAGTTTACAGCATCCAGTCTTCATGGAAGATACAATCACGTATCACCATGGTAGTCTGTGTGAAAACAAAGGAATAGGAGCTGGGTCCGTCTGCCTTCGGACATAGTGCTGCTAGGCTAGTTTCCATGTTCTCCATTCTTACTTTCTTGTTCCCATAAATATACCTCCTGCTCCAGAATCACCTGGAAAAAAATCAAATTTTATAAAAGAGAGAAAGAGCCAGACAGAGACAGAGAAACCCACAAGATTTTTCAAGGAGAAGAAAAGAAAAGCAAAACTGAATCCTTTGCCTTGCCGCATACCCTGGACCAGTATGTGAGTGTCTAACTCTGATATAGGAAGAAAAGCCTATCAGCTTGGCTTAATCATAAACACGCTTAATTCAGCTGTACCAGTCTTGAACAGAAATATTTAAAATACCTTCGCTTTGGCTAAAGAGGTCAAGGTAATTCATATTGCCTACAGAAAGTTGTACAATCGGCAGATACCTGGGATGCAAAATATAACCTGGTTTTCACCTGTGGCAGCGGGCTTATTCATTCTACCCTCGACAGGTCTTACAAAGCGGCTGTATTCTACTTGAGCAAACAACACACACATTCATGACCAGTGGGTTCACTATTACGTGTTACGACTGTGACTCTCCAACTGCATGCCTGTCTCCTGTCCATCATTCTGTAATTTTGGTCAAAACATTTACAACCTCCATCTAAATTGATTGTGATGGTTGACTTAATGCATCAATTCGATTAGGCCAAAGGATGACCAAATAGCTGGTAAAACATTATTTTCTGGGTGTTTCTGAAAGAAATGAGCTTTGGAATCAATGGGCTGAATAAAGAAGCCGGCTCTCACTAATGCAGATTGCGCTGTCCAATCTCCTGCAGACCTGAAAGCAGAGGAAGGGCGAGTCTACTCTCTGCACTTGAGCTGGGACACCCATCTTCTCCTGCCCTTGAACATCTGAACTCCCAGATCTTGGGGGTTTTTTTCTGGACTTGAACCAGGACTTACACCATCAGCCCTCCCCTGGTTCTCAGGCCTCAGACTAAATGGCATGGCCTGATTTCCTGGTTTTCCAGCCTAAAGATGCAGATTATAGGAATTCTCAGCCTCCATAATCATGCCAGCTAATTCCTATAATAAATAAATATATATGTATGTTTGTGTATATGTAACTTGGATGTTACTGTAATAGGAGTCTCCATAGAAATAGAACCAACAGGATATATGTGGAAAAAGTAAAATTATATATATATATATATATACACACACATATACATATGTATATAAATCTCTATATATCCTTTTGATCTGCTTCTCTGGAGAACCCTGACTAATACATTGGCACAAATGGTATTATTAATACGACTGCATTGATCTTTGACACAGGCATCACATGTGGTAATGACGACACTTTATCACCACAGGGATTAATGACGGACTTTCTTCACTATGTATGCATTTGAATACTGCCTGACTGGAAATAACTCAGAATGATGGAGGAGAATTAAGTTATAGAGCTTCCATAGCATATTGGAATTTTTTTTCCTTACTGAGATGTCACCATAGATCATAATTCACTTGAGATTAAGTGAGTGGCTCTCTGCGGTGCTCTTGTCAGAAATAACTGAACAAACGGGAGCCTCTCTTCAACAGAACTCTCCCTTTGTCTCACAGGACTCACACCATGTTATTGTTGAGGTATCTTTTTTGAATCATGTCAGAGAGTCCCTGAAATCTCTTGGCACCAGGTTCTGAAAACGACAACATTCTGCACAATGAGATACGGGAGGGGGAGCACAGGACCATGCCTCTTCCTCCTGACAGGCGCTCCCACCGGCGACGCACAGCCAAGTAACCGCACTGTTACAGACATTTGGCCAACTGCTTTAGACGCCATCTGCTCATTTTCCCCCAGAAGAGTAATCCCTCTTCAAAGGTTAAGAAAAAGTTGAAAACCCTGCTCATGCACTTCATAAATTTCCATCAATTTCCAGAGTTGTGAGTCACTGAATTGCAACTGCAAGAAAAGTTAACCTCAAACAGGGCGAAGACCATCAGAGCTGACCTGGGACCTCCCCCCCAGAAAAGGGCTAAAAAACAAATTCTAAATAAAATGTGTGCTAATATTATTATCATCAATTTGATATCACTTACCTTATTGTTATTATTATACTCCTAATCAAATGCCATTGGGTACTAACTATTGTATTCAGTGGGGTTCAAGACACACTAATCCAGAATATGGGTGCTTGGTATCCTGAATATTCTAAGCTAAAGGAATTGGAGAAACAGCACACAGAGAAAGTTCTTTCTGACCTTCCCCTTCATCTGTTCCCTGAAGGAGGTCATCAAACCCAGGAGGGATTTTTTTCTGACCTTCTGCTGAAGCACCTCCTAAGACACTCGTGGGAGCATCTATAAAAGAGAAGCATTTTCCAGACACGGAGAATGATCTGCATCAAAGTCTAGCTAAGTGTCCCCAGTTTACAGCCAGTAGATCACACTCTTGGCCCTATCATATTTCTCCACAACTATCCACCCTTTATCAAACTTATTATAACAAACACACTCGGGTTAGACTGTTTATTTAGAGTCTTCATTTCCTTATGAAGACTCCACGTACATAACATTTATAATAAGTGAGTTTGTATGCTTTTTCTCATTAACCTGTCTTCATTATAGGGGTCTCAGCCATGAACCTAGGATTTGTGAGGAACAAATATCTTTCTTCCTATGAGCTAAAATAAAATCTTGAGCTCCCTCCCAACTAATTAAATGGAAACCCCCTTGAGCAAGGGGGCCCCACAAGTACCCTAAAGCTGAGTTGCTGGCCCTGAGCAGGGAGTTTGGACACGCTTCATCATGCCCCCTCCCTGCTTACAGGATCCTTTGTAACTCACTAACAGGCCTAAGGCTAACAAGGCAAAGCTTCACCCACACACCTGCAGTCCATCCTTTACTCAACAGATCGCTTGAGTTTCAGTGGCTTGTCTCTGACTAACAGACGAAGCTTCATTTCTTTAGCAGTTACAAACCAAAGAATCTTTAAGCCCATCTATAACCTATAAGTGTCCCCTTCCTTGCTGACAGATGTCCTGCCTTTTGGGCCAAACCAATTTATGACCTCCAGATATTGACTTAGGGTCTTATAAGTAATTCTTATTTCCATGAATATATAAATCAAACAGCTTTGGGGGGCATGGCTCTCTGGGC
This sequence comes from Perodicticus potto, assembly GCA_963574655.1. NCBI lineage: Eukaryota > Metazoa > Chordata > Mammalia > Primates > Lorisidae > Perodicticus > Perodicticus potto. Next base: position 10,055 of record CAUYRH010062989.1, on the reverse strand, counting down.
CAACATTACATAGAGTTGGCTCAAAATAAACCTCTTTAAATTGTTTTATAGAGTTTGAGTCTTTTCACATTAATACACACCTACATATTACACAAAGGAAATATTAGATCTTTCATCCAAGAGCATTTATGTAGACACAGCAAACATATACAACTTATACACACAAGAAAGTTTGCCAAGAAAGATGTGTGGATTAAAATAAAATCTTAAGCCCACTGCTAACTAAATGGATCTTCTCTTGGCCAAAGGACCCCCAGAGAAACCTTAAAACTGAGTTCCCAGCCATGACAGATGGGAAATCTGACACAACTCATTACACCCCCTCCCTGGCTAATGGTCATCAGGTTTTTTAAGGGCTAAACAGAAGCCCATCTTGTGATCCAGACCACCATGCTTTCCTGAGACCACCAACCAAGGACTGATTAAAACCAGGGCAGAAAGAAGCCTATTTCCTCTTTCATACTCACGACTCTCCCTGTGGCTTGGTAGATATGAATACTTAGCTATCTTCCTCAGTAAAAATTCACATTAGCACTGTCTCTCCCTCAACACACGTCTTTCTGCTTCGTAGCCAGAACTCTGCCTTCCAGCCCGCCACCCCCCCCACTCCAGGTTGCTATCCTTTCTGAGAAATAAAATTCTCCTTTACAAATACATGAACCTTGTCATTTTCTTTAGTTAATATGCGTCTGTAGACCATAGGCTTAGGGGGTAGAGGGAGATGTCAGAGGACCAGTTCTGGCTTGCACTTTCCGTGAAACCTTGAAGAAGGCACAACCTTTCAAAGCACTTCAGGTAGAACTGGTATGATCTGATGATAATAAGAATATATGTGATTAGGAAGTACCAAGAACTGTAAGATATAAAAGAGCAGAGGATATGACTGATGCTAGAGTACAGAGGTAAGCAACTTCATTCATATTTCAAATAAAATACTTTCCGCTAGCTCGAATAAACGTATATGTGTGTATGTTTATATAGGAGTACATACTGAATAAAAGAGAGACTTTCTTAAAAATAACTATATTGATTGATTAATTAATCAAACCTATAATTGCAACTTTCAAGTATCTACACAAATAAAATAACTCATAGAATTATCTTCTCTTTAGAAAATGAGTTTATAATTTCAATCAGTTTGACAAAGCCTAAGTCAACTTAACTGGAACGCATTGGTAATGCTTTTTCTTGGAACTGCCTTCACTGGGGTCTTCTGTGAAATTTCCTCCAAACATCTGAAGCTAGAAAGCCATTTTTAATTCTTCTCACTTATACACTGTTAAACAATAGCCCTTGTGTCAAAAATTACAAAGGTGTTGAATTTAACAAACGCTTACTTAGTGTCTATGATGGGCTGAGTTTTCTCAAGCATTTTTTTCAATTCTTATAAAACCATGAAGACATATTTTAATTGTTATTTCACAAACAGGCAGATTGTCTTAGAGAATTACGAATCCAATAATAGCTGGCAGAGCTGGAATCAGAATTTAAGTGAAATCTGTGTGTGTGCATGTGTGTGTATGCACATGTGTGCATGTGTGTGCACCCCCATGCACCTGTGTGAGAGAAAAATGAAACAAAATAAGGATCAAAGTCAACAGAAATTTTTACTACTGCAATGTTGCCTCAAAATCAGTCTATTCTCATGAGAGCAAACAGCCAACAAACACATGAAAAAAAACTCATCATCTCTAATCATCAGAGAAATGAAAATCGTAAACCACTTTGAGATATCACCTAACCCATTGTGGACCTTAAGCTTACAAAAGCAATTTATGTAACCTTATCATGTGTATCCTCATATTAACCTGAATCTTTTTTTTAAAGAGAAAGAAAATGAAAAAGAAAAATCAAATTCCAGGCTTGTTGTATGGAGAGTGTGAGGAAAGGACTTAGTCACATGTGTAGGCATCTATGTATTTCCTGTAGTCGAGATTATATTTGCCTTTTCCCAAATTATCTTCCATTTCTGTTTGTGCCAGTTATCAATTTATTGCAGCGTACATCGAAATATACCATTCATTATCTGCTCTGTGATAATGGAATGAGTCTATTTGAGGAGTTCTTTGCAGGAATCCCAATGTTAAGTTTTTCTCAGTAGACAGGGCTAGAAGGACATTATAGGAAAGAGAAGCTTCTCTTTCTGTTTCTTATATTTCTCTTTGTTTCTTCTTATTCCTACCGTGTGCAGCCAGAAAAGCATGAGTGGGGCACCTGGCAGACGTCCTACCCCTGCCCAGAGCACACAGCAACCTGGTGGACTTGCAGTTTCAACCCTTGTTTGGTCACCACCTTGCTGCGGCCTTCCTGGCTCAGACATCACACATCCTAGGCTGTGTACCACCCTGCTGACTCCGTCGCCCCAACTCCTCCTCATACCTGCTCTGCAGCCATGGCTCAACCACACCTCCTACGTCCTGGTGACTATAGGCAGCTCTGGCCACATGACCCGGCAATATTCCCCACCATGTAGCAGGCCACAGCCACGTCTTCTCCAGCTGTGGGGACGGGCTGCCCTTCTAAGTTTGTCCCTTCCCTGATACACTTTCTTGGCCCTAGGACAAGCTTCAGGGTTCTCTCAGCATCTGAATAGTTAGTTCACTATTAAAATTAGTAATTCTTATATTAAATTTTCACTGTTCAAATATTGTGTTTTTTGACTTTACATTTTTTCAAATAAGCACATCTAGACTGATTTTGTTACCTCCCAAAAGTAGAATTTCAAGACAACTTCCGTCACTGCTAAGGAAATATGGTTTACCAGGAAACTGGAAAAGAGAAAGTTGAGGAAAATTGTTTTTATGTGACCAATTAAAATGTGTAGCCTTTGAAGGTGATTTGGTCCTAGTTCTGGCCTAAGCTCACTATCCAGCAGAGATTAGCTCAGCAGAATATTCCTCTCCAGAGTTTACCAAGTCTTGTCAGTCAAAATTTGGAATATAATTTTTCTAAAGAAAATACTAGGAAAATCACTTCGGGAAGAATTTAAATCAAAAATTCTAGTTTCAAGTTTTCTGGAAAGAACTAGGCATAGAAACTGTTTTACAGATTTTTTTGTTACACTTCAAGATTTTTCCCAAGCACTTATGTGCACCATTAAGTTAATAAGAATTAATTCACAATTTAAAAATAATTACCAATTTAATGCATTTTGAGACTCTAAGAAAAATCCCATTTGCTCTGGACTGTTTGTGCTTCATCTAAAATTCAGATAGTAAAGCCATAATCCCCAATGTGATGTATTAGGGGAAAGATCTTTGGGGGGTAATTAGGTTTAGATGAGGTCATCAGGGTGGAGCTTCCACGACGAAATTAGTACCCTTTTGAAAAAAGGAGGGACCTTCTTCTCTCTGCCACATGAGGATACAGTAAAAAGGCAATGACTTTGCAAACCAGAAGAGGGCCTCCCCAAGACCCAAATCTGCTGGGCCTCCATCTTGGCCTTCTCAGTGTAACAATTGGGAAAACTAAATGTCTGTTGTTTAAACCACTCAGTCTCCAGTGTTTTGTTCCTGCTGCCTGAGCTGACTGAGACACCATTGTTCACAGAATGGGACTGAAGTTCTTGACACACTGAGCCTCTCAGTTCTCAGAACAGACCATGTTCTCTCAATGCTGGGCTTTGCATGTGCTGGTCTCCTTACCTGGGACACACTTCCCTTCAATAATCCCGTTCTTCTTCTGGCCAACCCCTGGGTATCAGTCAGATCTCAGCTTAGACATTCCTTCCTTTGAGAAGACCTTCCCTCTGACTGCAGTTACCCTTTCCCCCTCAGACACAGAAACATACCACTGTATTGGGTTTCCCTTTCATATGCTCCAACCCTCAGTACAGAATACGCTGCTGAGAGCAAGAACATTATCCTGCCCTCCACGCCCAGCTCCACAATAGTAGCCCAGCACTCTTGCACTGCTCTTAGCCTTTTTTGAAAAAAATCTATATCTACAGCCTCAGTCAGATGTTCTCAAAGTTGCTTTTAACATTGAAGAAAGGTAATAAAGTTTACAAATAAAATCTATTTCAAACTCACTTTTTATAACCCGGGAAAGGTAAGGATGCATTTGGAAAAGAGAAATGCTTAAGTCACAACTATGAGTGGTGATTTCAAGTATTATCTAAAAATCTTCACAACAAGATTCTTGGGTGCTTTGCAGATAATCCTTTGAAAAGCATTTTTGTTCATTCTGGGCAGTGAAGCAAATTTTTCAAACAACAAATCTTGGCAGGAACAGACTGAGCTTTCGCATTTGTTCTGTAACACCTGGGAGGGGACAGACGCTTTTCCTCAATATAAATGTCTTAACACAATCACTAAGAAAATGTGGTGAAGGCTATGTTAACCAGTTTGAAGAAAGTATTTCAAATTACATATAAAACCAGCACATTGTACTCCATAGTTGCCTTAATGTACACAGCTATGATTTAATAAAAAAAAAAAAAAAAAAAAGCATCATTGCCTCTGTAAAACTTGAAACACGTTTCTTCAAGGCTATACTTACCTTTCGGAGCTAAAAATGAGAGCTGCAATGTCTGGAATTTCTGACCAATCTTGCATGACGTTGATAGAATGAGGATTTTATGAGAACCTCACTAAGGGTTTTACCTAGAAAGCGGTATTCCTTTCAAATAATCTAATTTTACTTATCTCTTTAATTGTTTATATCATCGATACAAATATATCTGTTTTGTCAGCTAAGAGGAATAAAATTCTTGCCAACTTCAGAGCATAATGGTGCAGATTGCTCAGATAGGGCTGTGTGTGGGTTTGCTTCTTTGCACGAGCAAGAGGGGCTGTGAGGTGAGAAAGCAGGAAGAGACGGTCACTCTTTGGAATGCTATTTAAGTCCTCTAGAGCCAATATAAATCGGCTATTTAGGTGAACTGTATTCAGAGTGTTCTGCCAAATTATGAAACATATGAAACAGTGTGAAAAAGACCCAGAAACTGGTCCTCAAGTAACTTAACAATATTTTTCTAAGCTGTGGCACAAACAGATGAGCACAAAAACATGTTCCAGCTTCCAATTCATAGCTGCTCTGGAGACGAGACACTTTCTTAATAGATTTCTTGGCAGCTGGGGGTGCACTTCAGCTTTGGCCATCTCCGCTTTCATCCCCAGCTGGAGCATAACAAGCATCTTCACACTTGCCATTACGGCAGCGATATTCAGGGTAGTTCAGCTAAACTGTTTCTGTCCTTTAGAAGCTGCAAACAAGCGCGCATAATATGCATAGGAATGAGCTGGCCATGCATTCATTAAAGTACAAGAACCAAACTCTGATTACAGGGTAAATAATCAGTGTCACTTACCACAAACCTTCCTACCAGCGTGAAAGGTAATTAAGATAACACGCATGACATGGTACTCCAGTGCTCTCCAAGTTTTGGCAGGCGCAAACGAGCTGAGAAGCGACTGGGAATGACATAAAACTGTGTACATCAGGCCACAGAGTTTGCAGAGATTCAGAATTGATTGCAGATTAACAACCAAGAAAATGCAGCGAGGAGAAGAAAATGGCATCTAGGAAGCACAAGCGTTTGCGACATGGTGCAACTGTCCAGAAGAGTGTTTTGGAAGCAGATTGCAAAAGCCGTGCATGACCCGGCCCTGCTTTCACTGCATCTCCTACGGTGTCACTCGGCCGCATTACCTTCTCAGCCTCTTTTCTCTCCAGGAGGGGAGAGAACTTCTAGTTCCAGGAACACACCTGTGACTGACTACCTTTCACGAGCTGTCTCCTTCATCTAATTCACCTCCCTGCTTCTTGGTACTCACATCTCAGTTTAATTCTCACCTCCTCAGTCAGCATTTATCTGCAGGAAGTCCCTTAGACACGTTACCCTATTTTATACTCCAGCACTTGCTGCTAATGTAATTTCTTATGAGTTCATGTGCTTGCTTGTGTGTTCTTCCTTTTCCATATCCTGCCAGTAAAAAGTGAGCTTTATGAGAGCAAAACTCTTGTCTATTTTACTCATTGCTAGCATCCCAATGGGATAAAGCAATTCCCACCACAGTTGGCATTCAATGGATACTTGATAAACTCATGATTCTTGTTCATGTAGTGCTTCATCAGGAAGAAAATGAAAAGAAAACAGATAATAAGTTCAGTGCTCTCAAAAAGTAGTAAGTAACGTCATCTTGTACATGATATTAACCGCCTCAAATGCTTTGGAAAGTAGATGAAGTATAAAGAAATAAATATAATGTAGAAAATCTTTATCTGAATCAGGGCCCAGCAGAACATACAAAAATGTATATTTTTAAAGAACTATCTCCATTAAAGAAAAACACATTTAGTAATTCACTTGCCCATTGTCCTGGGAAATAACTACCTGCTCCATTGCAAATTCATGCATCTATAGTAATAATAAAAAAGAGACACATTAAGTATTTTAATATAGAGACTAAAAATACTAATAACCTGGTTTGTTTAGTCTAATATTTTGAAGGAGGACATATATTCTGAATTGGGGACTGAAGAATGATCTAAAATGAGTTTGACTTCTATACTTTCAATTATGATTTTAATTATATCAAAATAAGATATCATCACATTTAATCTTTAAAAAAAAAAAAGAAAATGACCAGCTAGGCAGAAAATAACCCATAGATCTGATCTGGTTCTATCAATACCTTAAAAGATTGATTTCAGGACAGTGCCTGTGGCTTAGTGAGTAGGACACCGGCCCCATTTACCAAAGGTGGTGGGTTCAAACCCGGCCCCGGCCAAACTGCAACAAAAAAAATATACAGGTGTTGTGGTGGGCACCTGTGGTCCCAACTACTGGGGAGGCTGAGGCAATAGAATCACCTAAGCCCAAGAGCTGGAGGTTGCTGTGAGCTGTGACACCACAGCACTCTACTGAGGGTGACAAAATGAGACTCTGTCTCTAAAAAAGAAAAAAAAAAAAGATTGATTTGAATCACATTAACACTGATGGGCCACAGTGATTGCTATTTGGATTAGTGTTTGACTCAAACAAATCCCCTATTGCAGAAACTGCAATTGTGTGCAGTTATAATTCCCTGTTAATCTCTCAAATTACTGACTATTGTTATCTTTAATGTAAGGTGCTCATTGTCTATGACTTCATTTCTTAGTCAGAAAACAGCCAGAGGAAAAGGCCTAGAGACAAAATTGGATATGGTAAGAATAAAAGTACATGTTGGAGAGGGAATTATAGAAAGTATTATTTAAACCAGTAAATATCTCACATAGTGTATTAAATATTTTTATTTGGCAGATACCAGATCATAGGCTGAAGAATAGCATGATCGCCCTTAGAAATAAATCTTATCTCTTAAAAAAAACTATAGCTATTAAAATGTATTTCAAATAAAGGGCACAAAAATGTTTGGGTTGCAATGTCCTCTTGCGGTCATTATGGAGTAGCAGAAACTTCCCACTGTGAACAATTAGAAAACTAGACAAATACATACTAAAGGATGTGGTGACATTGGACTTTAGGCAAAATAGAAATGTGATCCTGAGAAAACAGAAACAAATGAGTTTAGTCTTATAATTGCCCAGTTTTCAGAACTGAAGAAGAAATGGATCACAAGCAAAACCTGCAATTTACTAAACTAAAAAGCCAAAAATCAAAGTCCAAAGACTAAGGCTGAATTCCAGAGAGGAAAAAGCTGCAAAGAGAATCCAAGAATTCTTTAAAGCCTGGGAAAAACAACTGAAGCTTGAAGAGTTGAATTATTCCAACATTTACTCAAGACTAGAAGATGTTCCATTAAAGTAAAGTGGAGGGTCCTTGGAATATTCAGTAGAGATCCAGAAGGTCAGCTCCCAATGGTGGGGATTAAATTATTTTAGGACAAAGTCAACTCTAGATCCATAAAAACAAAGCTTACAGACAAGCTTGAATGGGCCAAACTAGCTATCAAAACAAAATGCAACTTTCTTTAAATGAACAAAATCTAGACATTCAGAGGCGGGGCTTTAAGATGGACACCAAGTAACAGCTTCCTTGCAAGTGGGCACAGTGAGATTGGGGAGAGAACACTTTGGGCATCTCTGGCTGGTGGGATCTGCCCAGAAACATCCCTTTGGGGCCACAGAGAGACAGTATGAGACTTCTGGACCCCCTGAGGAAGGCAAAAGCGATGGAGATCTGGCAAGTGGTTGCGTGTGTTTCTTTGGTCTAATCCCGCTGGCAGCTGTGGCTGCAGCAGCAGTGAGATTGCAAACTGGAAAATCCTTACCTGTGAGCTGTTTGGGTTTTTTGGACTTGGCACTCAGTTGAACTGCCTTGGGAGAGCTGGGGCAAGAGTGCGGAGGTCTTTGGCTGTTGTCTGGGGCCCCACACTGAGCCACCAAGTCAGAGGGAGTTACCAGTGTTTGATTATGGGCCATTTGGAGCCATTGTGGGAGAACTACCCTGGCAAGCTCCACCCTCAGGGTGACAGAACAAGCATCGGGCAGGAGTGAGTAATCTAGTGACTGACCAGCCTAAAGGCGGGGACTGAGATACCTTGCAGCCTTAGCCCTCAGGGGCATAGGGTGAGACTGGTTTTGGCACACTCAGTAAGTGGAGAGCCACTTAAGGAGTGATCTCAGCCACAAGCGCTTTCCTGGGAAAGCTTCTGCTTAGCCCAAGTTAGCAATTTAAAGTGCCTTATAAGCAGGCTGAGGAGGATTAAAGCTCTCCACCCTGAGAGGTTTGAGAAATCATTAGAGGCCTCTGGTCTCCATTTTGTACAGCCATATAAACATTGTGATTAATATATCATACCCCAGAAGATCATCTCTTGCCCAGACAATATCAGCAAGATATATATACTGCTTTGTTTTGGGGGTTTGTTGTGTTTTGTGGTTTTTGTTGCTGTTATTTGTTTGTTTCTGTTTGTTATTGTTGTTTTGTTTTTAATTTCAACATTTTCCTTAAAGATTTTTCTTTTTTTTCTTTTATTTCTTCATTTTTCTAGTTTAAATATAATTTTCCATTGTTGCCTTTTTCATCAATTAGAACTTCAATTTTGTTACTGTTTCTGCCCATATTAATTGTTTTTTCCCCTAATACTATCCCATAAAGTCTTCGGTTTGCTTGTTTTGATTTCATTTATTGCATTTTTGTCTTCTCTCTCTACTTGGTGGAGGTGGGGTACTGTGTCCAAACAGGCTGGAAAAGAGCTGCTGACCTAATCACCCAACCCAGCACCCCCAGAGGTTGGGGGCTCTTAAGATTGGGTCAAAGTACCCTACTGTACACCTATATTGCTCCCATCCCCCTCTTTCTGTGCCTCTCTTCTTTTCTTTCTTTTCTTTCTCTTTCTTTTTTCCCTTCTTGCTCTTCAATCTTCTCATCCTTCTTGTCCTGTACCAAAAGGACTCATCGAAACCCTAGTCCAGAGGCACAGCAATTTAAAGAGCAGGAGGAAGTGAAAGGAAAATTAGGGAAAGGAAACAGATAAAAGAAATCACTCATGAGGAAGAATCAGCAGAAAACTCCTGGCATCATGAAAAACCAGTCCAAAGCAACCCCCCCCCCCAAGGGGCTGTGAGGTAGATACTGCAGAGGATTCCCCCTATAAGAAAATGTTACAAATGACAGAAAGGGAATTTAGAATACAAATGATGAAAACAATCAAGGAAATGAAGGAAACAATGAAGGAAACTGTTGATAAATTGGGAAATAACCAAAAGGAAATCCAAAAACAGAATCAATTAAGAGAAGAATATAAAAAGGATATGGTAGAGATGAGGGAAATGAAGCAGGCAATTAGGGAACTTAAAGATGCAGTAGAAAGTATCAACAACAGATTAGACCATGCAGAAGAAAGAATCACAGAGGTAAAGGACAAAGCTCTTGAGATAACTCTTAAATGAGTTGCTTAAAGAGGCAGAAAAGAAGAGAGAGAAAGCAGAACGTTCACTGGCGGAGTTATGGGACTTTCTGAAGCATTCAAACATATGAGTTATAGGTATCCCAGAAGGGGAAGAAGAAAGCCCCAGGGGAATGGAAGCCATACTAGAGAATATTATAAATGAAAATTTCCCAAATATCACCAAAGATTCTGACACTCTCCTTTCAGAGGCAT
>CAUYRH010062988.1:0-13406 GCA_963574655.1 Perodicticus potto | reverse complement strand
ACAAGTGAAACTTACTAAATGCAGAATATAAATGTCTTCATATAGTGATTAAAAGGCCATGAAGGCTATGTTAAACAGTCTGATGAAAATATTTCAGTTTGTATATGAAGTCAGCACATTATGCCCCATGATTACACTAATGTACACAATTATGATTTAATAATAAAAAAATCTTATTCTGTCACCTAAATAATGGATGTTTACCCATCTCTCATTTTATCTACAATAATAACTTACTATACATGTTTAACTTCTTAAACCATAAACTATAAGTTTTATTAGTTATAATTATAACTAACTATTAGTTATTATAGTTATTATATTAACTATATATAGTTAATATTATAATATAGTTATTAGTTATAACTATAACTAACTTTTTTTTATATAAATAAAAATTTTGCCCATAAAAAGTGTTAAATAGGTAAACTGAAGTACAATAAAATTTTAAAGAGTTTACCTGAGACGGGCACAGTGGCTCATGCCTGTAACCCTAGCACTTTGGAAACCCCAGGCAGGTGGATTTCCTGAGCTCAACGGCTTCAGACCAGCCTGAGCAAGAGCGACCCTGTCTCGAAAAATAGTCCAGCATTGGGCAGACGCCTATAGTCCCCGCTAGTTGGGAGGCTGAGGCAAAAGAATCACTTGAACCCAGGAGTTGGAGGTTGCTATGACAGTCACAGCACTCTACTGAAGGGTACAAAGTAAGACTATGTTTCAAAAAAAAAAAGAATTTATCTGAGCAAACAGTGATTCATGAATCAGGCAACTCTAAATTACAGTTGATTGGGAGCCCTATCAAGGGAACGGAAGAGGGAGGCTGCTTTAGGCTGAACACGGAAGTTAAACAAAGAAAGTATTTGATTGGTAACAGCTAGATGCTGTAATTTGGTCTATCCTGTTGAAAATATTTCAGTTAGCTTAAACTCTGTTTTCTTTCATGTAAGTTTCACTTACATTTGCAAATCAAGCAAGATTTAGATCGCTTAGAAGGCTTCACTGGCTTTGTCTGCTCAGGGACTCTCCCGAACTGGTCTCTATTATAATTTACGTTGATACAAGTTACAACCAGTGGGGAAAGAAGGAGACACCATGATCTTTCTCTCAATAGAATTCCGACAGGCACTTGGTCTCTGTTGAATCCTTTCTCCATGCTGCCTTCAGAGTGATGCTTTTAAAGGGTGGATCTGTCTGTGCCATCATCCTCCCTGATCCCACCTCCAGGAAAGACAGGAAACATTTCATGAAATTTTTCATGCACTTAGCTATAAATACAAACCTGCTTACCAGAGTTTTCAGTGCTCTGTGTAGTCTTGCCCCAGAGATTTTCCCATCTGATCTCTCCCCGTCCTCCCTGTTTACTTTGGCCACTCTGGCCAGCTTCCTCTGTCCATAATGTCTTTGTAAAAGTTGGTTTTGCTTCACCAGATCAACTCCTTCAGATCTCAGCTTAGCTATCACTTCCTGGACCTCACTTTGAAGTCAGGTTTTCTCTGCATGATATGTCAAAGCACCATGAACCTCTTATTTGTGCAGAGTGGTTAGAGATTGTTTTACATGTCTGGTGTTAGCATCTATCTTCCTCTCTAAGGTAAAAGCTCCAGAAGTAGAAAAATCATGTTCAGCTCTCCATAACACTGTAAGAGAAATGCATTCCAAAGAGCCTGAATCCTATAATCGCCCAATAAATAATAAATAGTAGTACAATGACTACTATTAAGTGGAAAAATGAAATTGAATTCAGGGGCTCCACTAATGAAATTTCAGAAAATTTTCTGTTAATGTTAATAAGGAGCTTAAACTATTCACAGCTTAGTTATCTGCTTGGATTTTATGCAGTTTTTTTTTTTTTTTGTCAAACATTAGATTTCTTAGAAAATGAAGGAAATGATCGCCTATAACCATGTTATGGACAATTATTGCTTCGTGTATTCAACACATAACACAGTAAAACATGCAAGTTCAAAAATGCTTAACGGATTTTAACACTCGAGAGGATGTATATATAAATGTAGTTTGAAAATAAATGTAACTCTTATTACTTTTGAAAATTCTGTTGGCTCATCCCACCCTATCTGTGGTAGATCAGAACTGTATACTTTTATTTGTTGTGCTAGCTAAACTAAATTGCAAGTTACATTTGTGCTTCTGTGAAATAAACTTAGTAGTGACACGAAACATAACCTACTTTTAGACATTTTTCCCCAATATTTTTTCTCCCTGGATTGAAAACTTAAAAGTAACTTTTGTTAGTTTTGACAAATACATAGCTTAGCCCTATCAAATAGTCCTCTCTATTGTTTACTAAACACATTTATAAGAAAATAAATTACTAAGCACTCACAATGTGCCAGGCTCTATGCACAGTATTTTATATGTAGTACCTCATGGAATTATTATGACCAGTCCTTTACATAGGGACTAGCTGCTTTTAATAAATAGTTTCACAAATTGCCTTATTCTCACATGGTTAATAAGGGGAATGGCTGAAATTGTGGGCCAGATTTTTTTTTTCCAAAAAGTTACATGAAGAATAAAAGAAACAGCTTAAAGTGGAAGAAAGACTCCTACACTTAAATTTTTTTTTCCTCTTAACATTTCTTTTTATTAAATAGTAACTGTGAATATTAATACATTCATGGGATACAATGTGCTGATTTCATATACAATTTGTTTTGTTCTTTTTTTTCCTTTTTTTTTTCTTTATTGAATCATAGCTGTGTACAATAATTCAATCATGGGGTACAGTGTGTGGGTTTCACATACAATCTGAGACTCTATGACTCCATGACTGACTGACAAGCCACAAAACTTCTCTATAATCACCTGTAAACTAAGGAACAGCAGGGGGCAAACACCATTGTCTCCCAAGTGAAAGTTAATCGATTCTTTGCTTTCCTTCTCTTCTCTTTACCCAGCCCCCAAGTTAAGTTCACATAAAGAATGAAGAATGGCTAACTGATCATATATTATACAAATAGACAGAAATGTAATCATATAGTCAGCATTTTTCATCTTCTACACCATATGCTTATCTTTCCAGAGAAGAATTTTTAGATTAGTAGCATTTTTTAATGTGGTGTATATCATTAGGAGATAAGACTACTACCAGCTGTTGGAAGGAAATAGGAGTTTTACTAAAAGAATCTATTGGAAGGAAGTGAATAAGACAGATTGATGATAGGAGAGGAAATCAAGTCTAACGGCTCCATTTCTTATCCTAACTCCCTATTTTTCTTACAAGTTCCAGTGACTTTTGAAGAAGATTTTAATATCTTCATTCACATCTCTATAAAGTGTTATAATGTGAAACTTTCTACTTACATAAAAATTAATGCTTGAAAAGTACTTTAAAACCCTTAGTCCTTTAAGCATTTTAAAAATGAGTCCATATCATAATGCAATCTGTTATAGCATAAAATGTAATAAAACAGCAGTTTTTGACAGTGCTGAAGAAATCTTAATTAAACAAGCTAGGTCCCGGACAGAGTAACAAAGGAAATTAAACACTGGCACACGGTAAAGATACTGAAGCTGTACCATGTTTAATATAAGGAACACCTGGATTAGATTTAAATAGTATAGGATTAGAGTCCAATTTTCTTATTTCTTGATTGTATCATTAAAAAGCATAACCTGGTCTACACTCACAAAATATTCTCCTATGTAAAGGCAGACACATCAAAGGCAAGTTCCTCCCATCTTATTCTTCTGTCCTGCCACCATCCTTGTGTACATTTCCTTCTCAAGCTTCTGCCATCAGACCACCGTCAGAACCAGCAGAAAAAAGAACGGACAGAAAATGAGGTCATGTTCCTTGGCAACTACACGTGGCGTGTACGCTTACAATATATTGGGCACAGCTTAGTCATAGTTACAAAGCAAGGTTGGGAGTAAGATTTATTCGTCATTATGTACACAACCAAAACTTGAGGGATATATACAGTTAGAACGCTAGCAGTGTCTGCCGAAATGATCTTATGCAAGTGGCATGACCTTCCTATGTAACGAATTCTTCATTTGTAACAGCATTTTTACATGAGGATGGCACATTGACTTTGAAAGTGCCTGTCACAAGTGTAAAACAATGTGTTTACTCTTAAGTGTCATGTACACCTAAGGCATTATTTGTTTATAAGGATCTGTGAATAAAAAAATTCAATAAGGTGTTGTATTAATAATAAAAAGTTAGAACTAGGCTTGGTGGCTCACACCTGTTGTCTTAGCTACTTGGGAGACTGAAGTGAGAGGATTGCTTGAGCCCAGGAGTTCAATACTAGCCTGAGCAATATGGTGAGACTCTGTTTCTACAAAACAGTGGGAAAAAAAAGAAGAAAAGAAAAATAGCCAGCCACAGTGGCACATGGCTACAGTTGCAGCTACTCAGGAGGCTGAGGTGAGGATTGCTTGGCCCAGGAGTTCGACCCCTGCTGTGTGCTATGATCATGCCACTGCACTCCAGCCTGGGCAACAAAGACCCCATCTCTAAACAAAAAAAAATAATAAATAAAAATAGTAAAGAGGTAGAATTCTTTGTGACAATGTCAAGATAAATGTAATACCTTACATCTTCCTCCTCTTGATGATGGTGTACAATGGCTACTCAAGCTCCTGTCATCAGATGATGGCATGACAGATTTAAAGAATTATTGTTTTAACATGGTTTTAAAGATTCGGTTTAAAACAGAGAAAACACTCTATTAAAAATATCAATAGCTAGATTTAATATTTCCCTTTTGCCACTCTGAGAAAGTATCACTCCTTTTCTTTCTCTATAGCAAGAAGAGTTTGGATTGGGGGCGGCTGTTAGTTTTGTCTTGGTTTGTTTTTTTATTCAAGATTAAAAAGTGGGTGCAGGCAGGGGTTAAGGTTTGACAAGAAGCAGCTAAAGCCAGTTTTGTCAGTTTGCTCTGCCTCTATTCAAAGCCACACATAAATGCTCAGGGGGATTCCTGCATCTCAATCAAATTCCTATACACATACCTCTCCCAGCCATTCCTCAGAAGTCTCTAATAAAAGAGGTTTCTTTTTAACCGTAATGAGGCCTCTGTGAAGATGGATTACCTTTTTTTAAGGTGTGTGGTATCAGACAGACAAAAGACTAATATCTGAAAGTGAAAGAAACTCCCGTTTCTAATGATGGAGAACGTGGAAAACAATAATAGATAGAATAAAGAAAAGTCACCAAGTGCAAAGTTAAGCTTTGAATTCCTTTTCGGCAAACATGGAGAAAAAGTTGGATCATTTGTCCTCAAAGAAACTACTTCAGAACATTGAAGTTCCTTAGCTGAACCAAAGGAGACTATTGCTGACAATGGGTAAAAGAGACACAATGAGCTAGTTGTCAGACTTGCCTAGTGAATGCCAATTTGTAAAATAAAACCCTTTGAAACAGCCAGAGGATGTTTTAAAAGAAGCTGCTGATTCAAAATGAATAACTTCACTTTGCTGTGTTTTCTGCTCTTGTATAGATCATCATTACTATTTTTACTTTCTATTTTCAGCAGAAATTTGAGTTAACCTTTTGTTCCATCTGTAGCCTGCCTTCTGAAGCAGCACCACCTCCTTTTCATTATTCTTTTCAAAAGCAGTGAAATTTGCAAAATGTGCCATTTCCCTCCCTCACTCTGTGGAGGAGTAGCAAAGCTGGCTTTTCAAGCATGAAGATCCCTAATAATCAAAGCAACTTGAGGACAAAAATGAGTGCGCACAGTAAGTACTACCCAAAGCTGGAGCAGGTGTGATTGGAGAGGGGACAAAAATCCTCTTGCCCTAAAATATGTTCTCTGGAAGACTGTCATAGCGCCTGGAACACCCCACTGTGACTTGTTAACATTTTAAGCCTTTGATAAAAATTAAAGGTATTTCATGAAAATACGATTCACCAAACCACCATAATTGTCTTAGTTAATTCTACTTTATCCGATTATTCTGTCGACCACTGCTCTTCTGATTTTTTAGCAAAAATTAATGCTAATGAGGAAAAGTCAAAGTTTGGGCTCTAAACTTTTCCTGTGTGAGGATTTCTATGAAGTTCAAAAAAAAAAAAAGAGTTGCCAGTTAATATTATACAGTTAACAGGTTAGATAATTACAGTATCTGAGAAAGTAGACAAAAATTTACTTTGAATATAGTAGTACCTTAGAATAGATTCTTTTTTCTTATTCGCATCAACACTTTCATATATTTAAAATATAGCTACATGTATACTCTACGTGTTTAGGGAATATGTATTTTTTTGTTAGACAATTTTGAAAGCAAATAAGTATCGTAGTCCCTCAGTAATTATCTTGGCTATTCAACGTGATGTGCTCCCCGGAGGGACACGCCATGCTCCCTGTTAGTGGCAGGTAGGGCAGTGTCCCAGGGAGAGACCTCCTTGGGCAGGGGCCTGCGGGAGGTAGCATGTGGCACTGCGCAGAGGGTTGATTCTGGCTGCATTATAAAGAAATGTAAGGGACTAAACCAATCAGCAAGAAGCCTGCCTTGACAATTTATCTGTAATAGAGACTAGCCCTCAGAGGTGTGGAACGACACAGTAAACAGTACAAATTTGTACTTTAGAAGAAGAGCTCAGGGCTTGAAGAGGCCTAGGAGTTCAATAATATAATCATCAGATAAGGAATCAGGGACTGAGGTGACTCACTCACTACTCTCTGTCCTATCCTGAGGAACATCCAGGCCAGGACTAACTCCTACAGTCTCCTTTCCATAAAATGCTCTTGACGTCAACTCGATGTGAGTGTCTGAGTCTGTTTGGGCATCTATAACAGGATGCCATAAGCAATACTTATTTCTCACTGTTCTGGACTCTAAGAAGTCCAAATCTGAGGCATCGTCAGATCCGGTGTATGATGAAGGCCTGCTTTTTGGTTCATAGATGGCAGTCTTTTGGTTGTATCTTCATGTGGTGAAGAGAGACAGAGGAAATAAGCCCCCTGTATCTTTGCTTTCATCATCATATTGATTCAGGGTTCCCCACTGAGGGATGAACAGGGAAACCCCATTTTCTAGGCCTGAGTGAACACAGAGATCAGTCTCATCACAAACCCCATCTCTAGACACAAACAGGCTTGTAAAAACCAGCCTTATCAGAACGTCATCTGGGCGGCCTCTCCTGCAGCGGGGAGCACACCCTAAACAAGAGGCTGCTACTTGGGAGAGAAATTGTGGGTACATATTTTGGGGACTCATTTGGGATTACAGATCTGCTTTTTTAGTAAACAATTCAACCCCTGTTTGACTCTGTCTGGCTATAACAAGAGCTCTACTCTCATAACCTAATCCCTTCCCAGAGGCCACACCTCCTAACACCATCCCATTACAAATTAGAGTTTCAACATCCGAATTTGGGGGAACACATTCAGTCTATTACACTTACTCAGACAAAATGTTTTCAAATGTAATGTTTACAAATATGTTGATATTTATATTCACTAAATACAGTTTATGCCTAACAGGATTCTGGCGTGTGTCTTTTGTGAAGATTTATGTCACAGATAAGGCACAGAAGCAGGCATCAGAAGACCTGCACACTAATATCACTTCTGTAACAAATTGCACGACTTTCAGCATATTATCACTCTCTGACTCAACATTTTTTTTTTTTTGAGATGACAGAGCCTCATTATGTCTTCCTCGGTAGAGTGCCGTGGTGTCTCAGCTCACAGCAACCTTAAACTCTTGGGCTTAAGCGATTCTCTTGCCTCAGCTTCCCAAGTAGCTGGGACTACAGGTGCCTGCCACAACACCGGGCTATTTTTTTTTTCTTTGCTGTAATTGCCATTGTTATTTGGCAGGCCCAGGCTGGATTTGAACTCGCCAGCTCCAGTGTATGTGCCTGGCTCCTAGCCAACTCAACATTTTTATTGTAAAATGCATAAAGGTTATTTTTAAATCTCTGAAGTCTTTTCAACTCTATTATTCTGGAAAAGTAAAAGTTGTTTTAAAATGAAAATTATAGCCCTATAATTCATACAGCATGATTGGAACTTCATCTACATATCTTTCTCTAAAACAGGTAAACATACAGATAGTGTGCTGTTAACAATCAAAATTCTATTTTGTAATTTTTTGCAAAGGTACCACTGCACTAATATGTCTAAACAACTTCCAAAATATTGTATTGACATTAAAATAACATAGTTTTTCATAAATATGAAAACTTGTCCCTATGGCATTACAAACACATTGTACTTTGAGGTACCTTCAATAATAGCAACTAATATCTGATGCAATGCCAACCCAGCATTCTCGTGACAGCTTTTCCTGTTTTCACAAGAAGATAGCAGTAATTTTCATTTGATTTTAATCATCCTAGGTATTATATTTCCAGACCACTTTTTCTACCACCTATATTTTCTCCAGCTCTAGTTTATTTGGGGCAGGAAAGAACTTGGTGAATTATTTGTAATTATTCTACAGTTTTAAAGACAAAAACATACATATGATCCCACCTGACGATTTTGCTATCTATTCTAGTTTACGTGAACTCGAGTGTTTTGTTTATTTTTGTTCTAATTTGTGCGTGTGTGAGATTTCTTGCAGCAATCTCCAAGCAGCAGCCCAGGATCCCTCTTGCATGTCGCACAGTGGAAAGTGTCTTCTCGCCTTCCACCTTTCTCATTTTTTCTGCTGCCAACCATGAATCCTTTGTTGATCTCTTTTTTCATTTTGCATTATAAAATGCATTTTCCCATTTAGCCTTTCCTTAGTGTCAGAAGACGGTGGTCTTCCCCTCTTTGTTGAATTTCTGTTCCACATATGCTCACAAGCTGAGTGGTGAGATTTCTTCTGTAGGAAAGCTGTGTCTGCCCTTTTGCTCCACTCTCCTTCTTATCCAATGAGTAAAGGATGTCGCTGTTCATGACTGCAACTTCCTTCAGCCAGAAGAATATGCTTTTCCACCATTTGCAGGAACTCCTTGCAAATCTGTAACATCCTCAGTACTGATCACCTCTGTCCACTTTTCCCACAAACTTTGTGTAGCTAAAGTAACTGTTGGTTTTTTGAATTGAATAGGCTGTTTCATCTTATAACCAGTGATCAACTGTGTTTGAGGGCCAAAGAATGTACTCAGCATTGTCCCTAACCACTTGTCATGGAATGAGAGGCACATCAACAAATGCAACAAAAGGAAGCATCAGACATCTTCCGCCATTGGAGCAGAACAGGACAAGCATTACATCCAGTGAGGTCTGGCAGAGGCTCAGAAAGGGATCTGACACATAATATTTTTCTCGGGATGAGCAACAAAGACAATACGTTCACTGTCATTGTAGAGGCTTACAGAGATGAAAGCAAAGTATATGTTTTGGCCTCAGTATTCCAGATTGTTATGTGTTTACTCTCCTGCTTAACTACCTAATGCACTTTTGTAGATCAAGTGTAGTCTGCATGAGTGGAAGTAGAAAGTGTATAGGAAATTATAATTAATTCTCTATGAATTTAAAATGACAGAAGAGAGAAATAAACTAACTCTTGGCCTTAAGACTATTTCTATATAAAACTATAACCAATTGGTGAAAAAATAATTAATTAAGCAATAATTTTTGCTATCATTACCTAATATTTTTACTGATTTTTCCCCCAGAGAAGGGGTTATTTTATGGCGTTATGTCACAGAGCTTAAGAAAAGCTAAACACCTATGGTGCATCTTATAAGGGTACATGTGAAATTTACTAAATGCAGAATACAAATGTCTTAACACAATAACTAAGAAAATGCTGTGAAGGCTATGTTAACTAGTTTGACAAAAATATTTCAAATTGTACATAAAACCAGCACATTGTACCCCATGATTGCATTAATGTACACAGCTATGATTTAATAATAAAAATGAAAGAAAGAAAAGCTAAACATACGAAACAGAAAATCAAGTCTAAGATTGTTTGGGTTGCAGTAATGCAAATGTCTATCTCCAGTTTACTGAGTGTTTAAACACTTCTTGAATGCATAAAATTCTTTGAAAAATGTTCTGTGTAAATCTAAAACTTTTTTAAATTAATCACTGCAAAGTTCACTGTTTCCCTAAGGCATATTAAACCTCAATAAATATATATAGCAATGTGAGAATATGAGAAGAAATTATAGCATCTGTGAATGTTCCCTAAAATCTATTTTCTAGGTTTTGCACAACAGAGGACTGGTCTTTTGAGTGCAGAAAGATGTGGCACAAAGTGGAAGATAAATCACTGGAGTCAAAAAGAATATTAAAGAGTAAAATATGATTGTCAGATCCACCTGACAAATGAACTCAGAGCATTACTCCACTGGGAAACTTGATGTTGACTTTTGTTTATTGGAGGGTTAAGAGATTACATTGTTTTAGCAAGATTAAAAAGTTGTTTTTATTAAATTTGGACTTCGGAGAAAAGTAAGAGATATTAAGTACCCCAGAATGATTAATATTAACTCTGAGGTATTTTATATGTTTAGTTATTATTCAAAAGATGAAAACAGACTAGAGTACCAAGAAAACTGTTTTTTCTCTATTTAAAAATGAAAATCATTTAGTATTTTTTTTTGCATGAGTCAGTTGCAAAGTGAGTTGCAATTAATAAAATCCAACTGTAGTTTCAGGAGATTTGTTTGAAAATGAAATCATGAAGCCTCACAAAATGTATGAGTCTGGAGGCACAGGCTTATAAAACAAACAGAAGTTAAGGCATCTCCTAAAATGCAAATAATACATAGCACAAGTAGCAGAGCAATGTGGCCAAGATGTCACTACTGTTAGATACTCAAGCTTCCATGGGATGTATTATTATCACCTACTGGCTGGGCTATAGCAATAAGCATTCTATGCCACCTCCATGATTTCATTCTATTTCGTTGTCTTTTTAATCACTCATTACAGTGTCGAAGTCCTAGATTGAAGTATCCATTTGATGAAGCCCTTGTTTCTGAGTATGGAAAATCACTCTATTAGTATTGGGAAGCTACTATAACAAAATCACCACAAACTTGATAGCTAAAAACAACAGCAATGCATTCTCAGAGTCTGTAGGTCATATATCCAAATTCAAGGTGTCAGCAAGGCTGCACTCCCTCCAGAAGCTCTGGAGGGTGTCCTGTCCCTTGCTATTTGCAGACTCTGGACGTTGCCAGAATCCCTTCACTTGAGGCTGCATCACTCCCATGCCCCCGTTCCATCTTCTCATTGCTGTCTACTCTTCTTCACGTCTCTTTATTTCCATTGACTCTCTTATAAAGACACCTGTGATGGCATTTAAGGCCCATCCAGATAATCAAGGGTGATGTTTTTATCCCCAAATCTCTCATTTAATTACAAAGATCCTTTTTCCAAATAAGATGATATTTTAAATTTTCTGCCATTAGGACTTTATACTTTTGGTGGCCATTATTCAGTCTACCACAGCCACTGAACGAGAAAAAGGAGAATCAAGTTTTCTGTTTCTATAGTGGACCTTTGCAATTCACACAGTGCAAGATGACCTCTAAATCATGTTTGAAGGCCAGCCGCCACACAGTATGCAAAATATTTACTAACATCAACTTCATGCAGTGCAAAAAAATGTACACAGCATCTTCTTTTTAAACATATACTCACATGAAATAAAAGATGCTTATGTAAATCATAATATAACTATTCATCACGCTTTAGTTACAAATAACAGAGAGCTGAAACTTAACGAATTTGAGCAATGTAGTCTCTTTATTGACTCATAACATGCCCAAAGTCTAGAAGAATTGCAGATGTTAGATGTAGTTTGATCAGAGATCCAGTTATATTTTCCTTCAGATCTCCTGACTCTTCCATTCTTTTCATCCTAGCCTCGTTATCAGAATGGCTTTCTTTCATGGAACCAAGATTTAAGACGTTTCTAGCCACATATCTGTACATAGTCATTGAGAAAGGGAAAACATCTTTTGCTCAGTGATTCTAGACTCTGGGATTCAGTGTGAGTGGCTCATGCTTGGACATCTGCAGCAGTCATGACAGCTGAAATATCCTAATTGACTTAATTTGGGTCATATACTACATTTCATTTAGGAGGACAGCTATAAAACTATCTTTTCTAAAATCATTTGGACTCTGAAAGAGAAATCAGGGAGTGTTTGTAAGAGAAGAAAGAACAGAGAATGTAGGGCAGAGAACTTCAAATGTCAATTAGAGAACCACATAATTTTTGTAATAAAAAAGTTATGTTTATTTAATTTATCTTGTTGCCTTGAATTCTTAAAAGAGCATGAAAAGTAATTAAAATTGATCTTATAAGACTAATTTTAATTTAACATAAACTTCAATCTGTAGAAATCTTTAATGGTTTGTATGTTGAATCAGAATCTTTCTGTGCTAAAGATAATCTCCCACTAACAAATTTGTTTTGCAATTTTGAATGTCTTAGACTAGACTTATTTGCAATAATGTAGTAGAAATTTTCCATTTCTTTGTTTTGTAAGATGCTATTAATCAATCACTTGGGGGAAAAACTGCAAACTCAAGTAAAATAATCTACAGAAGATTCTCGGCTAATGTCCTTTCATTTAATGTCATTTTGTTATAACGTTAATGAGGGAAAAAAAATTGGTTTTGTTACATGTCGTTTTGCTTTAAGTTGCAGTTCCCAAGAACTTATCAAAGTTTAGGTGAGGACTTACTGGATCTACTAAAAACAATGAATTGATAGTTAAAAACTTTTTCAACAATGAAATTTTCAGTTCTATTTGGATTTTGGAAAGCTTAATATTCCTAAGACGTAAATTTCCCCTAGATTGATCTATAAAGTCAACACAATCACAATAAAAATTCCAACAGGCTTTTTTTATAAAAAATTAACAAATTTATTCTAAATGTAACATGAAAATTCATAGGACATTTACTCACCAACACCACTTGAAAAAAAAACCTGGAATATTCAAAACTTTCTATAAAGCTACAGTAGTCTAGATAGCATGGTATTCATGTAAGATAGACAAATACTTCACTAGAACAGAGTAGAGATTCTGGAAATAGACATACGCATACATGCATACATGGACAAATTATTTTTGAAAAGGTATAAAAACAATTGAGTAAATAAAGTATATTTTCAGTGAATAGTGTGGAATAAGTAGAAATCTATATGAAAAAGAGTTAATTTATTTTATTTATTTTTTTTTTTGAGACAGAGTCTCACTTTATCACCCTCTGTAGAGTGCTGTGGAGTCACAGCTCATAGCTACCTCCAACTCCTGGGCTTAGGCAATTCTCTTGCCTCAGCCTCCCAAGTAACTGGGACTACAGGTGCCCACCACAGCGCCTGGCTAAAAAACAGTTAATTTAAATCCAGGTTTTGCATTTTACATAAAAACTAACTCAAAATACATTACAAAGCTAAGTACAAAATTCAAAGCTATAAAACTTCTAGAAGTAAACAAAGAGAAAAAAATGTGACCTATT